>JANHFX010015367.1:22004-35886 GCA_027560015.1 Chloroceryle amazona | reverse complement strand
TTCTCTTCCATGTGCCTAGAGATGACCTCCAGAATGATCCTCTCCATTGTTTTTCCAGGGATGGAGGTGAGGCTGACTGGCCTATAGTTTTCTGGAATCTCCTTCCGGCCCTTTCTGAAGACTGGAGTGACATTGGCTTTCCTCCCGGGCACCTCTCCCCTTTGCCACGATTTTGCAAAAATAATGGAGAGTGGTAGGGCGACAACATCAGACAATTCACTCAGCACTGGTGATAAACTGGTGTTAAACTGTCCTTTTTGTATTCATTATTTTCAAGAGTTTATGTCAAGAAGCTATGCAGAAACTAGAAGGACATCTCTGCCACTGAAGACAAGGCTTGACAGACCCATACAGAGCTTTCACCTCATCAAAAGAACAATGATTAGAAATGTTAGCAGAAAGGATCACATCTAGGTCAGGTTTACATTCCAATCCTAGCAGCCACCAATAAGTGAGTCCCTGTAAGTTACTGGTACCTGTGGTAGCCACACAATGTAACCCAACCAGTGCAGAGATCAGACGGGACTGTATACCCCATACACACAGACCATGCTGATATCCATGGAGTAGTCACTATAACAGCACTTCTACCTCAACCTGAAGTCAGTTATATCCACACTATCAAGCAGAGAAGTATTGCAGACATGTAGATATTGCAGACTTGCCCAAAATCTCCTAAAACAGGAGCTTTTCTTGAAAATACAATTCCCTGGAATCCTTTTTGTAGCTTTGGAAGGTGGGTAAGTGCCTCTCATTTTTTCATTCTGGACTTATCAGAGTACAGCTGATATCTATGATCTTAGCTGCTAATTTCATGTAATACCTTATTGAGACAGCATCTACATGTACGTAAGGTTTAATGAAAATCTCACTTTTGAACTGTTTTGCCTAATTGGAAAGACTAGGACTCTCAAATCAGTCTGTGTAAACAGAGTGCCAACTCTGAGGATGTTTCTTCATTCAGCATTTAATGTTTTAAACCTGAAGATGGTTAACCTGTTCAATCTAACCAAATCTATTTCTCTTACTAGCTCTTGATTTTAGTTACATGCTATAAAATGATAAAACTTAATTTTTTAGTGATTAGTATCAAATATAAACACTATAAATAAAAAATTAAAAGGGAGCCAGGATCAAAGTAAAAATCACCTGGAAATGCCTCAGCTGTAGGATGGCTCCATCACTTCCATGGGTTTCTACTCTTGGCTTTGGGAAAGTTTTGCTTCAGCACATTTATTACAAAACCTGTCAGCTGAGTACCTATAGCAGCGTGAATCAAAAAATGTGAACTCACCAAAGACAATATGATACCTCATGTTCCTTCCTTTGGGATCCAAAAGACCTTCTTGAGTCAGGAGACTGAAGAAGGGCTGTTTGTGGATACCAGCTTAGGGCTGAACTATCAAACTAAATTAAGACATATCTTCTCGCAGAGGGACACATCTACCTCTTTTTTTTATTATTATTTTTTTAACTAGCGTCAAAAAGCACCAGCATCTGCTCTAGTGAAGCCTTCAGTTAAGATCCAATTTCCATATCTTAAAACACTTTTTTTCTTTAGGGAACATCTATAGCTTTGATCAGGCTTTAGCTTGGCATGTAGTTGTACAATTTTTTTGCCCAGGTGCAACTTCAAAAAACCAAATACACAGCCCTTGGTAATATGACTTACTCTGTCCATTGCTCAAATACGTTCCCTTTGTTCTTTATGTCAACCCAGTTACTCTTGAAACACATACTTGTTGCACTAGATAACTGAAACTCCTACATAGCTTTTCCTAACAACAAACCTGGATCTCTGTTACAAGTAAGATTTCAAGCATCCAAAATATTTATAGTGATAGTTTGAAGGGAACAGGAGGTAGCTCAGAGTGGAGGAGAAATGAGAAGGAAATCATTCTGAAGGAAGTGCTCAAACTGAAAGTAGTTCCTTTTGTTGAGAGGAAGTCCTGAAACTTAGAGCTGGGATTTCAGAGGCTAAACCAGAGTTCACTTGAATGCAGTATTTTTTCTTCATTTAATGGACCAAGGGTACAATAATTGCAGCCAGCTCATGCTGCTCTTGATTCGATTAAAAATAATGATCATGAAGAAGTACACGTTGCTTTCTTCTAATGTGTTCCCTCTGCACTTGCACTGAGGCTGCCACCAGTGGTGTTAACTGGTATCTGGACAGAAGCTGACAGCTACTGAATGGCAAACAGATACTCATAATTTTCAGTCACAATCAATGGGCTCATACTAGATCTCACTGAAATTCAACATCTATTTTATAATGTTCTTCCCTGAATAATATTTGATGTTAATAAAAAGACATGAAAGTGTTTTACAGGCTTTAAGAATACATCAGGAATATTATATAGAGGCAGGATTCTCTACTGCACTTGGAACCAGACTTCAGCCCTCTGCCTGCCTGGGGGGGTCACGCTACCTTTTTCTGCTTCTCTTCTTTGTCTTGTTTCCTGTTTCTCTTCTCTATTAAGACTGAAAGCATTTTGAAGCAGACAATACCTCAAATGCATTTGTAAACAAACCAAAAAGCAATCCTCCTGCAGCGAGATTTATGTCTTATGGCACGGGTCTGAAACACTGGCAGGCATAAATAAAAAACTGAACAAAGCACAGAATAATGGAGAAGTCAGCTTTTACCACAGATCTTCCTGGCTCGCATGTACTCTTTTAACAAAAAAAGTATTCTGTGTTTTTATATAAAAATAGGATGCATCTGCTTTCAAGAGCCAGGGAGGCTACCAGGAAAATATAAACATGTTAAGCATTTGTTGTGTTAAGAAAAAGGGAAAGGAAAAAGCAAAGACAAAAGAAAGGTAAACACCACCTATAGAAAAGCATACATTGTTCTTAAATATGTCAAGAAATGGTGTAAAAACAGTGTTCTGAATTAAGCCCAACTGGCAACTAAGCACCATGTGGCTGTTTGCTCACTCCTCTCCTGCTTTGGTGGGATGGGGAGGGGAATGGGCAGAAAAAGGTAAAATCTTGTTGGTTGAGGTAAGGACAGCTTAACAGGACAACACAAGGAGATAAGTAGTAATAACAAAAATACTGCTAGAAGAATGTATAAAGAGAGTGATACGCAATGCAATTGCTCACCATCTGAAACCCCAAGCTTAGCCTGTTCCCCAGCTGTGATCCTTCCTCACCCTTGCTCAGCTACCTCCAGGTATAGTCTGAGCCTGATGTCATATGGTATCAAATATCTCCTTTGCTAGTTCAGGTCAGCCGCCCTGGTTGTGCCCCCTCACAGTTTCTTGTGAAAAATAACTCATCCCAGTCAAACCCAGGACAAGCAGGTACAGCTGTTTTCCTCCCTGTAGATGGTATAGCTCAAGAAGGGGTGAGGAGCATGTATCTCCTATTCTCTTACAGACTGACACATATTTCCTTGTCCTCAGTCAACCAGAATACAGGTTTGAACCTGCAAAGTGCTGAGCACTAGTGTAGACTCTGGTGCATCTAAGGGTCTTTCTTTGCAACCCTTCAGCCTGCTTTCCAGTCACAGATTCATCCTTCCCCCATGCTGCCATGGCAGTGTCCCAGAGGCTGTGGGACACTATATTTTATCCTGTTTTTTCCCTTGATGTTACTCCAATCATCATGTACCTGCAATGCCTGACAGTGTTGTTAGGGCAGGTTCTGTGTGAGGCTTTATGGTGCTTTCAGGCTCGCCCAGGCTGCTGCCTTTACAGGCAATGGAGGGAGAGGCACCTCTAAAGGGTGAAAGCTATCTAAAGCCCTTGGGAATGTCATTAAGAGACCTTTACCCCAGTACCAGATGAGCCAAGGAGAGAAATGATTGTCTGGAGCAGGGGTGCAGGCTCACCAAGAAGAGGGGGGCCACGATGACAAGGTGAGACTAAAACACATTAAAGGTGAGCAGCTTCAAAGCAGAATGTTCTCATTTCTTAACATTACTGAATTTATCTTCAAAGCACCAACTTTGGTAAAAATGGTATTACTTTGGTAAAATTGTATTACTCTGAACTTAAGGGTTGCAAATATGAGACATAGACATTAAAGAAAACCAGCAAACTGACCAACACCCCCAGAATAACCCCTTTGCTTTCTGGAAGTAACTTTAGAATTTAGGAAAGTTCATCACCCCAAACTACTCTTTGCACAGAACAAGGAATTCATGGACTTCATTGTATCTATAAACATTTAGTTCAAGCCAGACTTTGGCTTAATTCACTTACCACTTGAAATTCTGTGTTAAAGAAGAGAAATTGTTCTTGAGGATGGTATTTAGGTGCTTAAAC
The DNA here is from genome assembly GCA_027560015.1 of Chloroceryle amazona. NCBI lineage: Eukaryota > Metazoa > Chordata > Aves > Coraciiformes > Cerylidae > Chloroceryle > Chloroceryle amazona. The sequence continues at coordinate 31,609 of JANHFX010015367.1, read as the reverse complement.
CAAAGCAGACTGTCTACATATCCTAGCCTCATTTACACATCTATTTCTCTAACAATGGGGAAATGACCCAAAGATTGTGCCTTCATTAACTGTAAAAGTGATGAATTCTGATCAGCTACCCTATGCTGGATGAGAAGAAAAATAATGAATACCTCCATCAAAGACTATACCATACTATGGATGCATACAGGAGACAGTTGAGGGTAACTCAAGGATATCCCTCCACTTTAGGATTTTATCAGTTTTAATATCCAACTTTAAGATTTTTTATTTTATTTTTTAACATAGTCTTTGTCTGTACAACTTTCCTTTTTCAGCTCATGTGTTATTACCTCAATATGGGCATGATTTGGTGACCAAGAAAGGCATCTGCTCGTTTTGCATAGCAAGAATGCATAGACTTCTCAAAACACAGCAATAATCAAATAAGAGGAATCAGATTCCTTCTAATTAGCAACACTTTTTTCTCCATACAGCTTGCTTAGCTTTTTTTAGATAGGGTAGACTATCAATAATGCTTTCTGCCTGCTCTTTATCCCTAATTTTCCCAACTTTCTTTTATGATACAATTCTTCTCAAAATGATAGTATTTCTTCTTCTTTTTTTTTTGGAATGTGTATGTATTGTCTTTGACCTGAGCAAAGAATCTGCCATTTTTCTTGAGGATTTTTTATGTTTATCCCTAATGAAAGAAAAATTCCTAACAGTAGTTTAATAGTAAACTGTAAGCAGTTTAAAACCACAGAATAAAAAAAATTACACTTAGCAGTAACAACATGACAACAACATAACTTCCAGTTATGCATTAGTCATTTAGGATACTCTCTAATACAGAGATATTTAATGTAGAGAACATGGAAATTTATTTTTTTTCTCATACATGCACTAGATGGCAATTTGTCTATTCTGATATTGTCACAGCTACACAGTCCCAATAAATAGGCAGTATTTTTAGGCCTCCTGGATGGCAGAACAGTGAAATCTCTACCTATTGTCTGTGTTTCATGGGAGAGTTTTGCTTTTTGTCTAGCAACATCTAAAAGTTAGTGTTTCTTCTTCTTTCCACTGTTATTTTATTCAATGCAGTGTCTAATATCAAACTGCATATTTTAAAAATCTATTAATTGATTGTTTTTTAGTTTTATGTGATCTAAAAACAATTCTTGAGGGCAAGTGCTCACTTAGTACAATATCACTTCCTTTTATGACAGTAATATTGATGTAAATACTATGTAAGGTTAGAAACAGGTTTCCTGCAACTTTACACAATTTGACTTCACTATTTGCAGAAAGCAAACACAAGAGGTATGGGAAGCCAGATCAGATCCATTATCCCCAATAAAATTAACTTCTATAGAAACATTTTCAATTGTTTATCATTTTTAAGCTGTAACAAGTAGAATAGAATGGGGTAGGATGGGATAGGAAGAATAGATTATTTCAGTTGGAAGGGACCTACAATGATCATCTAGTCCAACTGCCTGACCACTTCAGGGCTGACCAAAAGTTAAAGAATCTTATTAAGGGCAGAAGATTAGTTGAGGAGTGAGAATATGTGAGAGAAACAACTCTGCAGACACCAAGGACAGTGAAGAAGAAGGGGGAGGAGGTGAACCAGGCACCAGAGAAGAGGTTTCCCTGCAGCCCAAGTTGAAGACCCTGGTGAGGCAGGCTGTCCCTCTGTAGACCATGGAGGTGCGCGGTAGAGCAGATATCCACCTGCAGCCTGTGAAGAACCTTATGCTGGAGCAGGTGGATGCCCAAGTGAAGCTGTTACCCTGTGGGAAGCCTGTTCTGGAGCAATATACCAACAGAACCTGTGAACCCATGGAGAGAGGAGCCCCCCACTGAAGCAGGTTTGCTATCAGAACATCAGTGATGTATGGGGAACCCCTACTGGAGCAGTCTGTTCCTGAAGGACTATACCCCATGGAAGGGATCTACACTGGAGCAGTTCATGAAGCCCATGTGAAGAATGCACATTGGAGAAGTTGATGAAGAACTGTCTCCCATGGGAGAGACCCCACACTGAAGCAGAAGAGTGTGAGGAATCCTTCTCCTGGTGCAGAGACTGCATCTGATTAATTGAACACGTCCCATTCTCCATCCCCCTGTGCCACTCAGGGGGAGGAGCTAGAGAAAATGAGGAATGAAGTTGAGCCCAGGAAGAAAAGAAGGGTGAGGGAAAGGTGTTTTAAGATTTGTTTTTATTTTCTCATTACCCTGCTCTGAATTGCTTGGAAATAAATAACATTACTTTTGCCCAAGTCAAGTCTGTTTTGCTTGTGGCAGCAAATTATCCGTGATCTCTTTGTCCTTATGTCAAGCCATGACCCTTTTGTTATAGTTTCTCTCCTCTGTCCAGTTGAGGAGGGGAGTAATAGAATGGCATCCAGCCTGAATCAACCCATCACACAGTAAAGAAACGCTTCCTAATGTCCAGCCTAAAACTCCTCTGATGCAGCTTTGAGCCATTCCCACACATCCTTTCACTGGAAAGCAAGGAGAAGAGATCAGCACCTTCCTCTCCACTTCCCCTCCTCGGGAAGCTGTAGAGAGCAGTGAGATCACCCCCCGTTCTCCTTTCCTCCAAACTAGACAAAACCAAAGTCCTTAGCTGCTCCTCATAGGACATGCCTTCCACCCCGTTCACCAGCTTTGTTGTGCTCCTCAGGCCACATCTGAGCACCTTCAAATCCTTAAATTGTGGGGCCCAGAACTGCACATAATATTCAATCACCTATTTTGACTGGCAGGTTATGCTGTGTTTGATGCACCCCAGGATGCAGTTGGCACTCTTGGCTGCCAGGGCACTCAGCTGACTCATGTTGAGCTCACTGGTGACCAGCACCCCCAGATCTCTTTCTGCAGGGCTGCTCTCCAGCCACGCCTCTCCCAATTTATATTTGTGCCTGGTGTTACTCCATCCTAGGTGCAGGATTCAGGATTTGGACTTGTTAAATTTCACCGTATTAATGATTGTTCAATCTATCTAGGTCCCTCTGCAAGGCATCTTGTCCCTCAAGAGAGTCAAGAGCACCTCCCAGTTTGGTATCATCAGCAAACTTGCTAATGGTGCATTCATCTTTTGCATTCAGATCATTGATACATATATCAAATAGAACCAGCCCTGAGGAACAGAACTGAGCCCCGAGGAACACCTGTGGTGACAGGTCACCAGCTAGGTGTAGCCCCATTCACTACAACACTTTGAGTCCTGCCCTTCAGCCAGTTCTTCCCCCAGGACCCTACTGGTTGACAGACCATTCTGTCAGCACCCTATACATTCCTACAAGGCTTTGTCCAATGTCTTTCTCTAAGAAAATCTTAATTACAGTGTCCAAATGATTATGTCAAATGGACAAGGACATGGACCAACTTTTGACAAACTCATCTGTGACTATTTCCTGTAAATTTATTGGTTTTACATAAGTTAGTTTTAAGATGGTTAAATCTGCCAACAGCAAAGAACCATCCAAAATGGTCTGCCTTTTTAATATTTCCGCTACACTGTTTCTTTTCTTGTTATAAATGTAATAATATATTAATTGTTATTAGGGCATAATGAAAGCATTCCTTTTTTTTTTTTTTTTTTTTTTCCACAAGCCATTAATTAACCTCCTGATCTTTTGCAGTGATTAACCATGTAATGGTCTTCTGCCCAGAACCTTGTAAAACTGAACTGCAGGAAATTAAGGTTTACTCACCTACACTTCCCCTCCATGTTTAAGTAAACCCAGTACTATTTCTCTCAGCACCAAAACGAACAATCTATCACATAGTCAACATGGCAAAAATGTTGTTAGTCCCATGACAGAAACATTTGTTATGCACAGCAGGACAGTTATTCAACAGAGAAATACATATATGCAGTTCAGTGTTCATTACCTGTACTCCCAAATGAATATACATTAGAAAAAAAACACCAAACATAAGAATCTATAACATTCACACACCAAACAGGGCCTCCTTTGCTAAAGTTTAATTTAACTCCATTCCACCTAGTTACAAAGAAAGATACTTAAGATATATTTAAGAAAGAGCTACTCTGGGCTTGTTCTTCACAGCTGATATTTCTTCCCATCACCTCTTTTCAGGTTTCTCTATTTCAGCTGTTTCTTGGGATGTGTAGGAGGCACGCTGCCTCCGAGCCCTGCCACCCACATCTACGCCTCTGTCTCTCATTGTGTCTCTCCCACTTTCCTCCTTCCCTGAGCAAGGATGCTTTTTTTCCTCAGCTTATTCTTCTCATGAAAAATATGGTTCCAGCTGGTCCATGCCTCCCCTCTTTGAAACCAGTTCGGAGCACCTTAGCCATTCTGGTCACCATCTCCTCATAAAGACTTCATAATGCTGGATGCAGGACCCAGTATGGTGTTCGCATCCCTTTTAGCAGAAGACTTAACGGCAAAGTGAGGTGGTTTTCAGACAACTCTAATATTTGCCTCTTGCAAAACCCATATTCATAAGCAGTGTTGCAAATGTTGCATTGTGTCTACTCAGCTGGCCTACACCTAGGTCCTTCAGACAGAATGTTTTAAGATTTTCGCTGCTTTCTCCATCCTGTACCACTGTCTCATTAGGTCAACTCTGACTTATTTCTTTCTCAGCTATCTTTTGCACCTCACATTCACATCTGTAATTGCATTCTTTCTCTGCGCTGTCTCCCCTTTCCTCAATATCCTCATTGTCATTAACTTATCCTTTCCTCCCTGCTGCCTCTTAACTCCCTCAGAAACAAAATGAAAAAAAAAGAAAAATAAAAGTAAAAAAGATTCTGAAAGCAGCCTTTTACAGACACAGATCCTTTGCTGTGTAACTTGGTTTACTTTCTGCATTGTGCTTAATTAGTTCTTAGTACAAAGAATACCATTTTTTCTCAGTCCTTAGTTGCTGGCAGCAAAATCATGCAGAGAAAATAAAGTAAATTGAACTACAGTAAGTATGATTTATAAAACACTGAAGAATTGCTTTGAACTGGGAAGACGCTTCATCTCAGATGCAACTGAGAAAACAAGGGAATTTTTACTATCAACTATTTCATACATGCAATATTTTTGCACAGAAATGTTGAATTCTAAGCACATTGCCAGTTGCATTGAAATGAATTGGTTGCTGTTGTTAAGAGAGACTTCTTGTGTGCTTTACCTGAGCTAGTAGAAGCAGGAGACTTGCTGCGTCGGGATGGGCCTGGGCTCTTGGTGGTGCTCCTACGTGAAGTTGAAGCTATTTTGGTATAGGAAGTAGATTTCACCACCCGACATTCTAAAAGACAAAGAAACTGCATAAGTTAACAATTAAAAAAGCCAGCAAGATTCTGTAACAAAAAAGAACGCTGAAAACCACAAGCATTTAGCCCACACTTGTTTTCATTCATCTTGAGGAGTTTTATGGTAAAATATAAAACCTGTATAAATGGCTCCATTAAAATCTAAGTACAGTATGTACCACATCCCAGACAAAGAACTGCTGCAGTAATCCCGATTTTTAGATACCATGGTTACTGCAGGTACTTAGGACAGCTTAATTTAACTGTGCTGAGACTACACATAAAATTTATTTGCTTCTTAAGATTTCAGAAAAAAGTAACGTAGTGGATTGTTTTACAAACAATCCCAAAGCAATGTAAGCATTTTTGTCAACCTGAACAGTCTCCTCCTGAAGCATGGGAAGGCTGCTTTTATATATCGAAATGTTAAGTCTATAGAAGGTGACGCAGGTGTCTGTCACTCAAGAAAGGTTTGAAGAGAGTGAAGCAGGTTTGTTGCTCCTGCTTAATCCTCCGGTGAGCAACAGCCCACATTGTATAGCACACACAATTCATCACAGGTTGAGGGAAATGGCACTACTTGCTCATAAGAGACATTGGTAAAATCAGTGAAGAGGCGAAATTACCCTCCCACTTGAGAACACTGCAAGATGTTCAGGTTAGAATTTATATACACCCACACAGCTCTGTAGGCATTCTTGCATTACGCCTGCAAAATGTTTCTTGGCCTGAGGATGAAAGAATTTAGTGTGCATAATGCTGATGTCTTGCACTCATCATAGATAGTAAATTAATCACCAGACATATTATACAGCCAGGGAAAAAAGATTTCAACTTCTTAGCCAATATACAACTAGAAGTCTGCAGTAATGTTTATACTGCCTTCACCTGAGGATGTCAGTATACTTCACTTGTTTAAAAACACATCAGTAAACATTTTGTTCTGTATCAGACCTGTTGCCCATTTTCTTCTTGTGGTTAAGGTTCCTCAACAAAGATTAAGAGAAATAAGATTTTTTTTCTCCCTAGTCAGAAAATACCATTTACAAGCCTGCACATTATTTAGTCTTCAGAGATGATCAGTGGAGCCTGTAACATAGTTCAGACAGATTAGAGAACAAAGAAATAAAACTGAGCATATCTAATTAACTTAAACATATCCACCAGAGAATGATGTCATGAAATACGTTTCTCTTGGCTGCCCTAACTGTTTGTCTTTCATCAAGCTGTTGAAGAAAATAGAAGCAAGAACTGATGTGTTACTGAGGGAACATTCAGCACAGCTGAGAGGACCAGGGAAATGCCCTGGTCTTCCCAAAGAAGCTTTTCCTCCCAGACTCTCCCACCTTTCTAATGCCCAATAGTAGTAAACATCTTTCTGACATTTTATGTGATTCATTGATGACTACTCTCTTTTTATACTCAATGATAAATGGAAATGGACAAAAACCATTTACACTGTTGTAAGAGGAAATTATCAACTGAAAACAGGAGGAAATGTCTGAAAGCTTTCAATTAGATTCCAGTAAGTAACTACAGCAGGACCCTTACACTGATGTACTGGCATAAACAGCTGTTCCAAAGCCATCTATACAAGTTGAATGTAAACAAATTCTTTACCTTTATTGTAAACAAATATTTTTAAAGCCAAAAAAACTAACATCTAATTTGTTTGATCTTGTAAAACTCTGAGTAAACCCCATGTGGACCTCATTCACAGGAGTCAGTCAGTCATTCTTTTGATGCCAAAACTGTATCAGAAGTAGATCTGAACTCCTGAGAGAAGAGAGTTATACTGCCTTTCTCACTCATGTGGGTATGCTCAGCCAAGAAGAACACTAGGTGGCTTTATAGTATGTTCAGTGAGGAAAGAAATGTATGACGAAGCCCCAGTCCTTCCTCTCACCATCAACAGACTAAGATTAAAACAACAAAATGTTGATACCCATGGTAACATGAAGCAAAAGAATGTCAACTTTAAGGTCTGACCACAGCCTTTATTGCATTCCAGCTCAGAATAACAGATAAATAAGAATGTTTTCCAGCATTAATATCTTGCAATAAGATGTTCTGTTCTATAACTACAGACAGAACTACAATGTAAGGGAGAGAAGTACAGACTAACAGTGTAATACTGCAGTCACTATATGGCATGGAGTATTACCACAGAGTTCTGAGGCATTTATTGTACATTAACAACAGTAAGGCTGAGAAGAAAAGAGGAAATATCCTATGGCTAAGATCTGACACCACTGAGACACCATAGAGACAAAAAAGGAACGTGAAGTTCCTGAGATTGCACAGTGGTGTCAATGAGCAGTAGGAACTGGTACACCTTGGAGGAACCCCAACATATTCACTTCTGAACTCTTGATTCTTCCTGTCGACAAATGGATAAAATATAAGCATGAGGTAATTAAGGGATGATAACAGAGAGAATCATAATGCCTCCAGCCTCCAGCTGCATGAAGTTTCATTTCCAAAATGTTTCAGTAGCTTCTACATTCATTAGATTTTTACAATAGCAAGAAAGCAGCAGAAAGTAACTAATCTGAAATAAATGTGTCATGAAATGAACAAATTTAATGTGTTTCTAGAGAAGACTGTGAAAAGTTACCTAAATTACCTGGAGATCAAAAAAGTTTACTTGTCAGGTACTCAGAAGTTGATTGTATGTTCTTCTTGAGTTCTTTCTGGACTAAAATATCACTCTCTGCTGTATTTATTTATTTATTTATTTTACATCCGTGTGCACAAGATAGATATTTATTTTTTCAGTATCCCTGCCAACCTCTTTGTCTAAGTTGAGAACACTTAACTTGGTTGCAGCAACAGCTGTATCCTACAGATAAGCAAAGAGGGAGGATCAAGGACGTTTGTGGTTTTTGGTAGGCCACTTTACTGTAAGCCTTAGGCTGGTACCTTTTACCACTGCTTAAAGACATTAGCCTCACTAGCAGTGTCCTCAGGCCAATCAGTAGATCATTAACCCAAATGCAGTACCGATTTCAGTTTTTAAACTTAAGGGTAATTTGTTCCATGTTGCTAATTCTTACTACAGCTAATAAGATTTTACTTTTCAGTTGCATTCATGCCTTCAGTTAAAATCAGTAATCTTCTGTTTGCAGAACTAAGTTTCACTCTCTTCAGCAAAAGGGAAAAATAGTGTCATCCTGTCTCGTGGCATTGACATACACTGCAATTCACCCAACCCCTCACTCATGAATCACTGGCAGCTACAACCTGTAATTACAAGTTCAAAAGGGGAACTATCATAGAGTTTCCAAACATGAAAGGGATATAGGGTGTTTCACAGAGGTTTAAGTAATTTCAAATCTTCTGTTGTCATGGTTGTGCCTATTTCAATCTTGTTCTGAATGTTTTCCTGTTCAATGTGTTCCTGATGCAGATAGAAAATGATGTATGCAAGGAATACAAAATCCTAAGTTTTATCCCATGCTCTAAGCTATCTGTCCCTGTAAATGCATGAGGGTTTTGAGATAACATCTTCTGATCTCATTTCTTTCCAGTAACCGGTCCTCTAGTCATGATAAGGATTACAAATACAGTCTCTTTCAACTGTGTGATGAATACTTGTGGTAGTAAATGCCTAATTGCCAAGAATCATGCTCTTACTGGGATATAAAATACAGAAAAGGCTAGATTTTCTTTCATGTAAAAAATCGTTCTCCAATTCTGAAACTGGGATGAGTATTCACTGACAAGGCAAAAGCTACACACAATGAAATACAATTAGAGCCATCTATGCCTTATTGCAAATCAATACAATCTTGCAAGGTCTTGGGAACACAAATAGCTTCACCCAGACTAAGAAGGCTTTCAGATGTATGTACTATTCAAAAAATGCCTTGTAAGTTAGAAATAAGGTATTTGTGAATTCATGTAATATCACTAATATCTCATTCTGACCTAATGCCTCCAGTAACTTTCAAAGTTATTTGTTTCTAAATTTAGTGAAGTTGCCCAGAAAGTTTTTCTAAAAAGGTAAATATGTTTTATTTACAATCAAAATGTTACTTCATGTATTTCCTACTTCATCTTCAAACATTCACCTTTCTACATAACTTAAAGACACCATTGGGAGGACTGAACTCATCTAGTGCTAGATAGCTAAAAATGTGATGCATAAGCTTGAACTATTCACCCCATGGTCTTTCTACAGTCAATGGAACGTGTTCATTTCTGTGACTTATCTTAGGAACATGTAAGTTAGAAAAGATGAATTGTTCTCATGAATGATGTCCTGGTTTGAGTGAGAACAGAACTAATTCTGTTCAGTGATTTTACTTTTCAGCTCAGTTCTTCTAACTCCCTG
>JANHFX010015367.1:0-21904 GCA_027560015.1 Chloroceryle amazona | reverse complement strand
TAATTCTGTTCAGTGATTTTACTTTTCAGCTCAGTTCTTCTAACTCCCTGCACTGTCTGAAGTCAGCAGCCTGTTTTGCCTGGCAGTGTCTGTTGCTGGCAGTGGTAACACCCTGTGTTTAGAGTCACTACCAAGGGCTGGTGTGCAGACCAAGGCCACTGCTGGATCTTGTGTAGCACCCTGGGGGGTGCAGAAAGTGAAAGGCTGCACCTGCAGGGAGGAGCAGACAGGGCAGGTGACCCCAAACTGACCAACGAGGTATCCAGCCCATACACGTCATATTGGGTAGCAAGCAGAGGGATCTGGAGGGTCTAGAGTTGAGGTTTTTCTTGCTAGCTTGCTTGCTCGCTCGCCCTCTCTCTAGGTGCTCCTGGGCTCTTCTCCCCTCTTGGACCTCTTTGCTTGGCTTGTCTCAGGTCCTCTTTCAGTTCCTTCCTGGGAGCATCCCAGGAGGGCTCTGTCCATTCTGCCTTCAATGCCAACTGTGTTCCTGAATCTGGTACCAGAATCCAGCTCCTGAACACAGCTCCCGTCTGCTGTAGGGCCTGGTCTGGGCCAGTGCCTGCTCCCCAGTGCCTGCTCCACAGCATCAGTGGGGGTTGGGTTTGATACTGGTTTTGTATATATTGTATGTATACAATATGTATTCAATTTTTATTATTATTTTAGTATTCATTAAAATGTTCTAGTTTCCTTTTCTAATTGCTACGTCTCTCTCCCTTCTTTCCTTTCTCTTCCCTTTTGGGGAGGGAGGGGGGTTAACAGAGAGCATCTGTTACAGGTCTAAGGGGCCGCCCTGACCCTAAACCATGACAAATGACCAGATATAAATTATAGATTTTGATTACTGATGAACATACCCTAATTAGAATTAATATCTTTGGATGGGGATGGTCTCTTTTATTCAATACAAATAGTAACACAAGGTTTTTTGCTGTATTTATGATTTTACTGTGTATGAGTAGATTTTATCTTCCTGTCTTCTTCAAGTGCTAACCTTTTTGTCAAAATCATCTCACACAACCCTCCAGGTTAGTGCTTTGGCTATATAAACACTATGCTAAATTTTACTTTTCAAAAGAGAAGGAATCTGTTATCATGAAAAAGTCCACCCCATGGCAGTGCTAATGAGTTAAAAAAAAAATTTCATCGCTGCAACAGCATCTCTGACAAGGTACAATATCTTATGATTTTCCAACTCTGCATTTGCAGGCAGACAAAATTAGAAGACTTCTTCAGAACCTGCTTGCCTAAACAAATCTGAAATATTTTCTACTGAATCGAGGTGAATGAATTTGCATGTGTAAAATATTAATTTCTGAAACTGAAATTGTATTATCAGAAATTATGTTTAAGAAACCCAAAGACTGAATTAAAATAGGAATTTTATTTGGCATTAGCTAAAACACATCACTAGCACACATGTAACCTTCAGCATCTATGTCTTTTGTGTCTTGCCACATACTCTGCTTCGCTTCCAGAGATTGGAATTACCACTGTTTGCTCAATATACTTCATCCAAGCTGTTCCAGTGCTTCATTAGTTTGCCTCTGCATTCAGAGCACTCCACCTGCTTCAGCAGGTTTACCATAGTAGCTTACTAGCTGCACTGACCAAAATATAAAAAAGTCACTTTTAATTGTAAATGGTTAAGACGACACAACTGATAGCAACTGCTATCAATCGTATTATTTTCATTTATGGCCTCAGCATTATTCTTCATGAAACAAAGAAATTTGTCCTGCCTTTGCTTATGGCTTTCTTTTTCTTTCTGTGACAAGAGCTTGTTTACTGGGCATATACTCCAATCACAGAATTCCAGAGGGACCTTGAAAGATCATCTAGTCCAAGTCCCCTGCCAGAGCAGGGTGACCTAGAGCAGGTCACACAGGAATGTGTCCAGGTGGGTTTTGAATGTCTCCAGAGGACACTCTATAACCTCCCTGTGCAGCCTGTTTCAGTGCTCTGTCACCCTCACCATGATAAAGTTTTTCCTTACATTTACATGGAACCTCCTCATTCCAGCTTGCACCTGTTGACCCTTGCCCTATCATCGGTTGAGACTAAGAGCCTGGTCCCATCCTCCTGGCACTCACCCTTTACATATTTATAAACATTAATGAGGTCACCCCTCAGTCTCCTCTTCTCCAAGCTACAGAGACCCTGCTCCCTCAGCCTTAAGTCATCAGGGAGATGCTCCACTCCCTTCATCATCTTTGTGGCCCTGCACTGGACTCTTTTGAGCAGTTCCCTGTCCTTCTTGAACTGAGGGGCCCAGAACTGGACACAATATTCCAGATGTGGCCTCACCAGGGCACAGTAGAGGGGCAGGAGAACCTCTCTGGACCTACTGATCACAACCCTTCTAATCCACCCCAGGATGCCACTGGCCTTCCTGGCCATGAGGGCACATTGCTGGCTCATCAGTGGCTCAGTTTCCTGTTCAGCACAATGAGGTAATATTTGTCATAATACCTATTAGAAATCATCCTGTTCTTTACAATGAGAATAAACAGACCTCCTATCCAATGCATATGGCAAATATTAACATCATCCTAAGCATCAAGTGCACAGACATCCCAACATATTTTATTTTTTTTAATATTCCAGCCTAAGAGAAGTGACACTGTTGCAGTCCAACAAATTCTGGGGTTTTGGTACTTTGACTTGCTGTCTGAAAATATCACTTGTTTTCAACCATCTTCTGTTTCAAATGACTGTTTTAGAAGTTTACAAGCCCTTTCCATGGGTAGAAACAAAAAATACCATTTGCAGAACATTGACTTCATATGGAAAGCATCAACTAAAGGTATTACTGGGAAACATACATTCAAAACAGTTAACTTCTAACATGTTTTAATCGGGTCTCCTGAAGTTACAGATTTTTCCATGTAACTGACTTGGGGTGAGGGAGGAAATATGTATTTAAACTGAATGTACTATTTATTTCTTCTTTGATTTTTTTTTCTTAGGTAAATCTGCATATTTATAATGCACTTATCAGTCTAACAACTTTATTGTGCAGTACTAAGTTTTGCCAGCTTTTTATTTTTAATGCAAAGAAACAAAAGACACTATACTGGGATAAAGATTATAGTCACCACAGTTGAGCACAAACCAAATTCTTTCAGCACTTACACAGCTAATTAGCTATATTAGCAAGGAGTCTTGCACAAAATATAAATGATATAAGCAAATATAAACTAGCCATTAAAGCCAGATGAATATGAGAATTGGTTTTTTTTGTTTGTTTGTTGTTTCAATTTTCATAAAAAGACTAACTGCAATCAGGCAGAACACATAACCTGAGCAACAGTGGGATGACAAGACAAGACAAGACACAGTAGAAAGAGAGCAGGTTAGACAGAGTCCTTAGACAACATTTTCAAATTAGCTAGCTGTGAGGAAGATTTAGGGACACACCTTGGACAAACTCTGAGCCACTAGTTTGTGAGATTTTATGAAGGACATGTGAAGTTACAGAAGACTAAAAAAAGTTAAATCAAATGCTGATCTTTAAAACTGGGACAAATCAGAAAACTAAAAGTTGGAGATTTGAGATTATGGAAAAAAAATTATCCGAAGAGAGGGCATAAAGAAGACAGAGCCAGGTTCCTTTCCTTTCAATTGTGGCAAGACAAGAGGCAATGGGCACAAGCTGAAACACAGGAGGTTCCCTCTGAACATCAAGAAACACTTTTTCCACTCTGAGGGTAACTGAGCACTGGTACAGGTTGCTCAGAGAGGTGGTGGAGTCTCCAGCCCTTGGCATATTCAAAGCAATCTAGACATGATCCTGGCTCCTGCTGGCCCTGCTTAAGTAGGACCAGGTGACCTCCAGAGGTTTCTTCCAACCTCAACCATTCCATAATTTTCTGACAATACAAAACAGTTACGGAAATAAGCAATCTGAAGCTTAGAAAATATTAAAATAATATATAATAGTATAAATAGTTTTGTCAATAACAAACTGTGTTAAAGTAGTCTTCTTTTAACAGGATAATAGCTGTGGACAGTAGAGATTATAAACTTTATTAATTATGATTTAGAAACCCAAGTCTCAACTTAGGATAACACCATCTACAGATGATTTTATGATGGGTGTCAGAAAACCAAACCAGAGTAGCTATCAGTGTGTTTACTGTTAAACTAAGAGAGAATGAGTGGAGAAGCTCACCCTCACCAGGATTTTGGTTTTGAGCCTGGTACTACTCAATATTTTTATTAATGAGCAGAGCATGCATTATAAATCTGGACATGACATAATCATAGCTAAAGTTGTAAGTGTTATAGAAGAACATAAATGATATTTCAAAGAGTCCTGAAAACTGAGGAAGTCATTAGAAAAATAGAACTCAACAAGTCCAAAGTACTACAAGTAGAAAAGAATAAGCAACAGAAAAGAGGTTGAACCAGCTCGCTACGTGAGTCAGTGCATAAATGCTAAACTACAGTACTGAAAAGAGGGACGTAAATTTTGCAGTGGGTCACATGCTGAAACTGAAGCAAACTACCGCAGCAAAAGAAATCATCATCCTGCAGTATGAACAGGAGCACTCTGTGGAGGACACCTGAATTATTCTGTTTTTCTCAGGTCTACTGCAGTGTTAGGTAATGCAACAAATCCACTTCTGTGTTCCTATTCAGAACCAAGCCTTTCACCTTCAGTGGCTTGAGAGAAGAATACCAAGAAAGATCAGAACTCTGGGAAAAAAGACCAATGAAGTAGAACTAATATAAATGGGATCTTTAGTTCAGAAAAGAGGTGATGAGACGAAATAGCAGCTTTCAATACTTATTAGGCTGCCAAAAAGAAGAAAAAATAAATTCCTGCTATTAGTTGTATCACAAATAGGACAAAGAAGAGTCATCTTAAGTTTCTAAAAGGCAAAATAATCCAGACTTGAAGAAATGTGGTTTTAACTGTAAGGATAAGGAAGTATTGGAACAGATCATGTGGAGGACTTGTTGAATTTCCCTAACTACAACTTCAGACAGACAGGTTAGCCAGAAACCTGTAAAGTCAATTTAGGTATATATAGCAGGTCGTCCCTTGGGATCTCTCAGATCCCTTCTATGATTCTTTTGATGAAGTCTTCCTAGTATGACTCATAGAAGGTACTCAAAAGTTTTTTTTGCTGTCAGCATTTCTTTCCGGATTTAGCTGAAAGACAAGAGGAAGAGAGGCACTCTAATGTAAAAAGGACTGGAAGTCCAAGAACATTTTAGCAAGGGAAGAGTGCTCGCTTAATGGGTTAATTAAAATCCTTATCATTTCCTGAGGGGGTGACTATTGAGATATCAATCTTTTATTTTTTTTCAGAAGCCTGACTGATCAGCTTTAAGAATTTCTCTCATCAAGGCATTAGCAGAGTTGATAACTCCCCCAAAACCACAGTTTCTCCTTCGCAGACAATTCGGAATCTTGTTGGCTAATATTCTCTCATCCCATTAAGATGTATGTACATACCTTCCAAACCAGCTACAACATGGAATAATAATAATAACAATAATAATAATAGTAATAGTGAAAGAAGACATTTCTTACCAACTTCATGGATTGCACCCTGTTTTACTCTCATCAGACAGATCTAAACTGACTTTGTGATGCTACAGTTGCTTGAAGAGGCATGGCACTACATGTATCTTTCACAACTCAAATCTGCTCTAAAAACATGTCTTACATTTTTAAGCCCATATATAGGCATGTCCAGATGAAAATCAAAACAATACAAAACCAGAAACTCACACATGCTATCCAGTTCAAGAAAAGCTGTCACAAAAAAAAAAAAACACCAAAAAACCAAACCAACAAAACAAATAGAAGCCAATCAACGTAAAATAGATTAGCCCACACCATCCTCTGAAGAGGTCTTCACTGCAAACATTTGAAGGAATGATCACAGCTTAATATGGAGCTATGCTTAAATCACAACAAGCAGTTGGCAGGCAAAGGGGGGGCAGGAGGAGTGCTAATTACACATCAATAAGACTATAAATATAGATATTCAGTTAGGTTATTGTTGGAAGCAATGCTTTACAGGTATTATTTATGGTACTATCTAACATTTCAGTGGATCATCGTTTTCAGTCTTTTGCGGGGGGGGGAATTATTTCACTATTGAGTTGCACAAACTTAGCTGATATTAGACAAAATGAATTTGAACTGGCCTTCCTTGAAATGCAAGCCATTACTGTGATTGACAAAGCATACTAAGCCTAACAATGCAGTAGACAGGAGTGGTTTCTAATTTTTTAAATTTTTTTAGTTCTTTGCCCCATGTAATTTTTTGTTCTGCAAGGTGGTGTCCGAGAAACATTTCTAGCCCTGACACTCCTCCACTAAATTTAAAGAAATTAAAATGTGGAACTGTATCCATTGCTAATTTTCAAAATAAAGATAAAATTCTGTGAAGTGTTTGAAGAGAGCTGGCATATGGGTTGACAAAGTATTGGGCTGCTTTTGAGCTAAGTCATGTAACAGCTATGAAAGATGAAAAAACAATTAATTTAACAAGTTCTGCTATATTATTCTTTGTGAGTCACCCACAATTTTCTCAGTTATGTTCTTTATTTATAGTCTTGCTTCTCTAAAATATGCATCTAGATGTTTGGGATTATTCAATATTTAAAAGTAAGAGTATTCCTAGTCTTCAAAGGGATGCAACACTCAGAAGCTGTTTCTGAACAGATAAGAAGCAGCTACCAGTAAAGACCTGCTGCAAAGACAACATTGACTAAGTTATTTTCTATAAATATTCTCAAAAAGACATTTAATAACCTGTGAAAGGTCATTCCAATATACTTTTATTTTTACAATAATATTTTGAAAAAAACAAATAACAAGAATTCCAAACACAGCTGAAATGAAAAGTTAGCTTAAACCCCAAGTTTATTCACAGGGCATGCTCCTCTTTCCCTCTAGATATTCTAAGAGAAAATGTAACTTCTTTCTCATAACCTTAAGCACATATGCAGCAATGTTGTCCAACGTCACAAAATACTGAATTAGGCAACAAAGCTGGTGATAAAATATAGTCCCTAGAATTCCTCATTTCCATTCTACCAGTATCTGGAACACAAGAAGCTCTTCATGAACATCCTAAGTCCACTTCATAACCAAAACGTAGAAATAATGGAATCAAAATAACCTTCCAATTTGTTGCTAACCTCCTCGTGGTTTTGTCAGTGTCAGTCCCAGCTTTCCATATGTCTGTTCCTCCCACAAAAAAGCCTCTGCACTTTCTCTGACACCAACTTCTTTGAATAGAAAGCTCTCCCTGAGGCGACCTGCACAAAGCAGGTTCCCCCTTCGCATGAACCCCTGATGATTTTATAGTTTAAATATTGCAATTGGGATGATGTAACACAATGCAAACCAAACAGATGGGTAAGAGATGTAAAGCATGGCCAGGCCTAAACTGGAAAACATCACTGCCAGAAATGTTGTTGGGCTCGCAGCTGCTGACATTGCTCCTGGGATGTGTGCATGCTGAAGCTTTGCTGGCAGCTGTATTGCTGGCTGAGGTTTACAGCATTTGGTTCTGTTTAGGTGCCACAAGCTGGGCTTTGTTTGCTTACTCCACATTTACATGTGCCTGCATGCAAACCTGTGGAGATAAAAGGTAATTCTGGCTGCCAAAATTCTGCTGTGGAGATCAGGCATGTTTTCCTGTGCTGAAAGAATATCATAAACGAACGGGAGTATTTTTAATGAGGCATGTTTACTTTTTGACTGCAGCGTAGAGATCTGGAGGTACCATCCTAGATTTCACTTGAGTACTGGTAGCAACATAGGTATATAAAAATGGAGTTTGGAAAGTTAAATTTGCATATGTTAACTTCTATGCTGCTGCATATGTTAACTTCGAGAGAGCTTATTTAAATCTCACTTATATATCTAGTATTAGGAGCAGTTCTGTGATAATACTGAGTAAAAAGGGTAAAACCTGCTCTGGGTGAACCTGCTTTAGCAGAGGGTTGGACTAGATGACCTCCAGAGGTCCCTTCCAACCCCTACCGCTCTATGATTCTGTGAAAAATAACCCCAGTCCAACTTCTTTCCTAATTACTGTATTTCACACTCTCATTATGTGACAGAAAGTGTGGCTCATCAACCATAGAAAAGCAGAGTACCAGAAATACTGATTTCAGGAAATTGTTATTCTAGCAATAAAGAAATATTGCAAAAAGATAAAAATATTGTAAAGATAACTTGGTGTAAGTGCAACAATAAATCACAAGAGAACATGGTAAACCAAATCTTCAAGTACTTTAATTGCTCAGTCTCAACTCATCACGCTATAGACTGCGACTGGACAATGGTCTTTCCAAAGAAGTTACTGTCTAAAGCCAGGAGCAATGAAGGCTTGATGGACTGAGCTATACAACTTAAGTGACCAGCTGATGCATATGAGGAAGAGGAAGAAATTTCATCTCCCTGAACTGTTTCGAACAAGCAGAGCCTTTCAAGTAGCTAACCTGATGCAGAAATTGCCTTCTTGCTCAAAAAGGACCTCCTTCCCCTAATATTAATTTCTGATGAAACCAAATGACAACTTCCTTACAAGTTCCAAGCCAGCTATTCTAATGGGTGAGAGGAATACAGTACAACCAGTAGAGTCTGAAATTAAGTCTCTAGAGTCTGAAATTAAGCTTTATAAATCTGAGATATTTATGGATATAAAAGTAATAGATATAGATGCAGAAGTAATGTTTTAGATTAGTGTTGAAAGCTGTTATGGGCACATAAGGAGTTTTCAGAAGAGCATGAATACTCAATTCATACCTTATTTCTGGCAGAGTAGGATTTGTAGGATCTAAAATACCTGAATTAACATCTGAGCTGCTTTGAAACAGACAAATGGAAACAAAGATTTTCATTTTGTTCATTATTTCTTCCATTAATTCACTGAAATGAATATTTTTATGGGGTAAATGACTTTAAATGCAGAAATAAATAAAAAGAGGTACTTCACATCTATTCTCGAAAACCTAACTCTTTATTCTAACAGGGTTGCAACTGACATACTGATTCCTAACAAGGTAACACAGTTGAATGACATAGTTATTATCTACAAAACCAGTGCACTTCCAGTATCATTCAGGTGTCAGAAAATGAGAAAAGAATGGAATGATAAAGCTGGAGGATATAATGATCCCTACATATTTTATTGAGGCAAACAATTTTTTTTCTGGCTATTGCTGCAAAGATGATGGAAAAATTTACACAAATGCTCCCAAAACTAATCAGAGGCTTCAAGGCAGAAGACATCATCAGCCATAGTTCCTACTCACAGGCACCTCATCAATGATTTAACATGACAGAGGGGACTGCAGCTTCATTATCTGCTGATATTTTATTTATTCATATTTAATTACTGCATATCATAACAATTCGAAACTTGACTGCATTGCAGAAGATGAGGGAAGGAATGAAGCTGTTATATGGGCTGTACTAACACATCTGCTTCACAGACCTACATGGATTCACTCAGCCACAATTTATAATAAAAATGAAAAAAAAAAAACCACTTATATTCAACAAATGAGTTACAAATTCTCCACATTAAAACTGAGTGAAATAAACAATGATGTCTTCAAAATTCATGTAGTGGACATGAAGAATTCTATTTATCTTCATTATATGCTGAGAGTGTTTGGGCCAAAATCTGCAATTTAGGTGAACCATGAGGAGGAAAAAAAATGATGTCAGAAAAAAAAAAAAAGTAACATGACAAATTAGCAGAACCAAACCTCTCCCCCAGTGGGAGGGAGAGGTGAAGGCCAAAGGGTAGATTAATCTTGCTATATCATATGGTCTTGATCTTAAAAATTTCTCTGTGTGTTTAGCAGAAATCACACGCACAATGGGGAGACTTTGAAAAGATCAGGAGCCAAAGCAGATTAAGATGAAGTGGGGCCAGTTCCAAAAAGCCGTCAACCTCCCACCCTTTCCTGCAGACTCCCATGTGTGCAGGAGATTGTTTTGTGGCTCCATAGTGCTTGTCTGTGCTGAGCTGGTTGATGAGTGCTCTCGCTCCCCGTGTCTCTGACAGAGAAGGGATTTTGACTTCTCTTTTTGCAGCAGCATAAACTGCAGCTGTGGACACAGGTCTCTGTAACCCTCCTCATTTTGTACTCTCAAACTAACAGGCAGAACCTGGATGATACAAACACACACAAAATATGGATTCGTGCCTAATCAAAAAAAGAAGTAATATTTTTAAAAAGCAAAAGAAATGAGAAACTTTGTTAGGTCTGTTTTAAAACAGTAATTTAAAAAAAAAGAAAAGGGCTAAAGGGCTCAAGCAGATGATCAGGTTACTGCTGCTTAGTGAGTTACTGAGTGTCAGCCGAATCACAGCAATATACTGAATATATGCACGGTAAAAGTGAGTTAATGCAACATGGCTTAGCTGAGCCTACAATAGAAGAAGATAAAATTATGTGCACATGGACAACTGCTACTGTGGAGATCTTGTGTGATTACCTTTTGAGTGACTGAAATTGCTTATGTATGTGAACTTTAAAATCCACCAGCCAAGCAACTAATTTAACATTAAAAAAATATTTTAATATAACAGGTTTTAAAGTAATCTATTTATTTCATGATTGATGTGACAAAAAGAAAGGAGTAAGGACCCCTAAAAAGCATAAATGCTGTCAGAATGGCCTGAACACTCATATGCAACTGTATGGAAAACTGCTTGACTAATTTTCAGAACAGCTTTCAGAACAGCTAGGTGCAAGAGCACATGTCCATTCACATAAATCTAACAGCAGCTTTCACTCTCTTTTAAGATAAAACATAATTTATTGCATGATTTACGATCTCACTGACTTCCCGTACTGAATTAGGTAGCTGAAACAATCTCTATCATCCTGCATATTATTAATATAGCAGCATACACACATAAACTAATACATTTTATTTGGATTCAGCATGGGTGAGGATAACATAATAATTTCACAAGGAAGGGTTATACGCCCACTAACAACAAACTACTACAAACAACCGCTTGGAAGTTTTGCACAAAGCACGCCGAACACAAACACCAACATAATTCCCAGTTTTACACTGGCACAGCTATTGCATCCTGTAACTTGAGAGAAACCTTGTGTAAATCAGATACTTTGCTCCCTGCTCTTCATTATGAAGAGCAATTCAACTGACACTTTTATAGCTGTTGCTGTATATGTCTTCTTCAGCTCCTCTTTTTAGGTCCTGTTTTTTTTCCTCAAATTTCCTAATTAGATGACTTACATTTGTTTGCTTTTTCAATATTACCCTATAAATGTCTACCAAGCGAGTTATTACTCACTGAACTAGGCAGAACTCTTTCTTCTCCCCCCTAGTTTTTCCCGGCAACCATAACTCCATGCTGGTTTCCCTCTAATATTTAGATGTGCTTGAACGAAATGTGTGGCTTGTACCTAATGCAATGCATGTGCTTGTGGAATACGGCGGGTGTATTCTCATTTTTCCAAAGACCTAACAACAGAACAGCCATTTATGAAAGTTTTACTGTTTCTGTTTCTTGCTTCCTCTTCATCCCCACCCCCTCCCAGAGTCCAACTGGAACATCT
The DNA here is from genome assembly GCA_027560015.1 of Chloroceryle amazona. Lineage (NCBI taxonomy): Eukaryota > Metazoa > Chordata > Aves > Coraciiformes > Cerylidae > Chloroceryle > Chloroceryle amazona. The sequence continues at coordinate 10,315 of JANHFX010015367.1, read as the reverse complement.
GGGTGTACTGGGTTAAATAATGAACTCTTTGTTTGAAGAAAATTCACAGGAAACATTAAACTTCTCTTAAGACAGGAGAAGTTAGTGCATGGGAGCCAGGACAGGAGAAAGTCGAGGAATCAAATGGAGAACTGTTGATTCCTAGGGACAGAAATTTAAATGTATTACTTGGATACGTGAAGTTCTACCACCGATATCAGAGTCTTGGTGAAGTATGTAGCAACTGTCACAGCAACATGGGGTTCCTATGCACCTCCTATACTGGAGCAGAATGGAAGAAATAAAGCAGCACCTAAACAGGTAGGGATGAACCTGACTAGAACTTCTCCATTTCCAAGGGAGAGTTTCTGCGAGAATTTTGTGGATGGACTGTAGTTCAAAGAAGGCTGTAAAGAAGCTGGCCCGATCTGTTATCTTTGTCCATCTCTACACAACCTTCCACATGTTATGTTATCTCAAGAGGGTGTATGCTACATTTTTACACCAGAGAGAGCATAAAGGAGCTAATAAAACCTGAAGAAGTTATGCAAGAGATATGCATTGTTTTTCCAGTGAGGAAAGCTTTTCAGTTCAGTAGAACTCTACACCCATCCATGGTTTAATACAACACTTTGCTTTTTTCTATGATGGCAAATGAACAATTAATTTAACTTTAATCTGAAAGTTATTTTAAATACTATGAAAAGTTCTACAGCATTATTTTTAGATGTTAGTATAGGTTTGTGGTTTGTTTTTTTGGGGGGGGTGTGTTTGTTTTTTTGTTGTTGTGGTTTGTTTTTTTTGTTGGTTTTTTTTTGGTTGGTTGGTTTGGTTTGTTTTTTTTTTTTCCAAATCTGCATAGATCCAGTCCCCAAAGTTCATTGCAGATCTTCTATATCTGGACACAATTGTATCCAACAAAGGATTACTAAATATGTAGCTATCTAAATATTTTATGGCTCCCCTAGCAATTTGAAGTAGAAAACGAATCTCTATGGAAGCAATAGAATTTGAGCATAACAGCGTGCTGCTGTTCTCCACAAGATTAATTTAAACCTCAGACATAAGCTATTTTTTTCTTTACGTATGTAGAGGGTGGGAAAATATGTGGTGATTTTACTGTATTGGTATTAGAGAAGTGGAGAAAACCTACATAAAGCAAAAGCCTTATGCTTCACTTATCTGGATTTATTCTACAATCTGCTAATCAATGAAGGAGACAAGGGATTGTCTTTTCTGCCTCCTCCTTTTTCAACTTACGTCCAAAGAATACTAGCCAATTGGTTTAAGCTGTTATCAGACAGAGGACCTAGATCCTGCATGACCTGAAGAACAGTCATGTTATACACAGAAATGAGGACACCTGAACTCAGCCTAGTGAAGCTTGACCTTCACCAAGCAGGTTAATTTTTCTGCAAGTTTACTTGATCAGAAACCTAGTAATTTTGGATCTTTCTTAAAATAAACCTGTATGAAAAACAGAGATATATATTTCACCCTGAAATTCTGGGAAGCAATGCAGAGAGGCTGCAGCAAAGGATTCTTTTAGGATATGCATCAGTAAAGAAAATTAATTCTCAAAGCATGCTATAAAAACAAACCAAGAAGCAATCCAGTCCTACCAATTTTTTCCCTTCATTTTTACAAAACTGTTCATCCAATTTCTTTGGAATTTCCATAAATTTCTATGTGTACATCATATTGAATACCTGAAAGAAACTAGCTGAAGTGTTTTAGCTGATAGAGAGAAGTCTTTTAACACCATGTATCTTAGCTTTTATGGTTTCTGTAATTAAATGATCTTGATATATTTTCAACTTTACATATATAAACTAGGGGGCTAAATGTCTTAAAGAGAAACACCAGAAAACAGACTTGTGCCTGTGAAAAGTCTGTTTTCTGTTGTTTTCTCTCCAAATATTTTTGATACTTTTCTTTAAGGAGCATATGTTTAAGATGCACACTTCAGTGCACATTCTCAGCTTGTATGTCTTCATTTTAATTGAGTTACCATAAAGGCACTATGACAATATACACCAGCTGCTGATGTTCCTCTTGGCTTCTATTTGGCTGTACACAAAACTAAAAAGGCTTTCTGGTTTCCCCACCTTTTCTTAAATAAATCATTATATATATTTATGCAATGATATTTTAGCATCAGTCTGCATTATGTAGTTTTGGTTATTTGTCTTTTGTTTTGGTTTTTTTAACTCTGAATAGGACAGGAAAAATGAAATTTGGAAATAAGACTTATTCAAGGGGTATGAGTGAATGGCTAAATATCCACCTTGTCAAATATTCCAGATATGTTCCAAACTTGTAATAAGTTTCTGCTTTCTTTGACAGTGAGTATGCTTTACCACAAGCAGTACCATCAGTAAAAGCAGGAAATCCTGGTGGTCAGCCCAAACATATAAGACCACCAAAGTCAAAGCACAGAAGATGACACAGACTCAAATTAATTTAGGAGTTACAAGCAGAAAAAAAAACAACACTGAAGACCTTGATAAAATAGAGCTTCTCCCGTTCACATAAATACATATTCCCATAATTCCATTTTCACATTTCCAAGAAATAAGTTCTTGACAGTAAGAAGAAAGGGGCATGGGATATTTTTTTTGTTTCAAAGATCAGTAATATCTTAAAATTAAGTAGATCTAATAAATGGCATTCCTGAGAAACTTCCAGGACACCAAAGCTTTGATTCAGTAACAATTTTGAAGAGCATCCTTAACTGCACTGCTCATCCAGAAATAAAAATATTGTCTACCAGCTTCTTATCACATCTTGAGGCTTATTCCGTTATCACCTCTCTCTCCTCTTCCATAAGAGTAGGTGGGGGGCTTGTGTGTTTTTATGATGCTACACTGAAACAGTGTAGAGAGAAATCAGGAGAGGAAAACACAGGAGTTAACAATTAAGATGTTACAGCAGAAAGTGTGATCAACAGTGCAGAATCTGAAAAGGATCAAAGAAGGATGCATCAGAGTGATGGGACATAGGTTGGACTTGGTGATCTCAGAGGTCTTGTGCAGCCTTAACAATTCTGTGATTCTGTGGCTTTGTGACCATTCAGGAATGGACATCTAGGAACCCCTGAGAAATTGCATCTGATGGACTGGAAGCAACACAAGCAATGCTGGGGCTGCACCTGGAGAACAAGGAAATGACCCTGAATTCATGAGAAGAGCATATGAGGGGAAGACCACCAGTGACAGTTGTAAGAACAGCGGTGTCCTGGCAAAAGAGTAGTCACAGTGTAAGAAAGATATCAGTCTTTTATGAGTACAAGTTAAGACTGCACGTATCAAGTTTTCTACTGCTGTTCTAGTTATTACAGTACTTTTTTAATTGCGTTTTTTTGAATCTGCTGGGTTGACACAGGTATTTTCCGAAGTCTACCCATAGCAGTCCCATTGTGTTAGAAACACACAATCTCCTCCCATGACAGAGCTAATTTTTGCTGTTTCAAATGCATCCCATGTTGCAACATATACATTGGTACAATGAGAAGGGGTACTAAAGACAGAAGTTCAGCAGAGGGCCAGATGCAACTTATGTTTTTAGTCCAAATATGTTTATTGGATTAAAACCAAATGGCAGGATTGCTTTCAATTTTAGCCCTCAGATTTAACAGCACGATCTGCATGGCTCTAACATTATTTTCTCATTTCTATGTCTTTCAAAGGCTTTTAGCTCAATGTAACTTGCTTTTAAAATGACCATTTCTTCACCAGTTCAAACATCAAGCTACCTCAAACTCTTTTTCCCTCCATAAAGTCATAAAAGATAAAATCTTTTAATACTACAGGCATTTATTTTATGTATTTTTACCAAACCCAGCGCATATTCCTAGATCTTGGTAACACGGAGAAAAATTTGGACCATTTTTATAAAATTCTTTCACCTAATAGATGTCTAGCATATTCCGGTGATTTTTTTTTAATTATTTTTGCTTTGATGATTCATACATTCAGAAATCTCCGAGCACCTAACTTTTGTGAGGATCCTTAGGCTAACAATCTACAAATCCTAGATGGCACAGCTGCATCATTCCCCAGACACCATGCTTAACAGATATCCCAATGTATAACATGCAGCGCTTTTCTTACTGCTCTAATTATTAGCAATGCTTAAGATAAATTGTGAAAATAAAATTGCAATTTTAAAATTTTATACTTCTCCTGAAATGCATGTCAAGAAATGCACAAAGAAACACTAAATCATTCCATTCTGTGACTAATATTTAGCACATCACCGCATTTGAAAGGTAAGATACCTACTGCCAAGCACTTCTGTTTCTTTGCAACTCACACGTATAATGTTACTTACACCACCTCATGAGCCTTCCTTTCTACTGCAAAACACATTATTGAAATTACATTAAGTAGAACATTACAGTTCACTTCAACAGAACATTCAAGTCAACATTATAGTTGAAGCTGCTTGATACCTCCCATTATAAAATGTTGTTTACCAGTTGTTTATAAAACTTCATGAAAATCTTAACTGTGGATTGAAATCTTCCATGTTTACAGTCTGTCCTCAATCTGATTTACTCAATTTACAAGTCCTAAATTGCTCCCAAAATTTAGAAATGGTTAGGGGAAAGTTTATTATTGCTCAGATTAAAGAAACCAGAGGAAGCAGGACTAGAACAGACTCAAAACCATCTGATTCCTCACTGATAGAATCACAGAATGTAGTGGGTTGGAAGGGACCTCCAACGGTCATCTAGTCCAACCCCCCTGCAATAAGCAGGGACATCTCCAACTAGGTCAGGCTGCTCAGAGCCTCATCAAGCCTAGCCTTGAATGCCTCCAGGGATTTGATTAATATTGGAACAGTAGTATTACACAGTGCTTGGATTTGGAGAGGTTTTCTTTTTTTTTTAGTTGAAGAATTTATTTGGATTTTCACATGTGCTTTGATAACATAGATCTTAAAATACAGTAAAATTTTACCAAATAGCAAGCAGTAAAGAAAAAAAATCAATTCTGATCTTAAAAATAATCATAATAATAATAAAATTAAACCAAACCAACAAAAAAACAAACAAAAAACCCACAAAAAAAACCAAAACAAAACAAACAAACAAACAAACACAACAACAACAAAAAAACAACCAACAAACCCGCCTTCTTAAAAGAGGTAGTAAAAATCAATAAAGGAATAACATTTCTAAGCAACAGAATCTATATACTGGCCATGAAAGTTTTGTTCCCACTTGTGTATGCACACACACATACATCTACCCAGAAGGTATTTTTAGTTCTTTCCTTAGAGTGTATCTGCTGTTATAGTAGCCCACTTTTATCTATTTCCACACATCATTTCTATTTCTTCCCTTCTCTATCACAAGACTACATGTTACCACTCAGCTGGTTACAATATGAGCGTAGAGGAAAACAATTGCAGTAATTTATTTCACTTGGATACATTCTGAGGGTGAAGAAGACAGGCTAAAAAGTATTAGCATAAAGTTTCATAGAATAATAGATTTATAGAATGGTTTAGGTTGGAAGGGACCTTAAAGATCATCCAGTTCCAACCCCCCTACCATAGGCAGGGACATCTCCCACTAGGGTCAGGTTGCTCAAAACCTCATCCCTCCTGGTCTTGAACACATCCATTGACAGAGCATTCACAACTTCCATGAGCAACCTGTTCCAGTGTCTTGCTACCTTCACAATGAAGAACTTCTTCCCAATACCTAATCTAAATCTACTCTCTACCAGTTTGAAGCCATTACCCCTGACGCTATCACTATAAATCCTTGTAAAAAATCCCTCCTCAGCTTTCTTGTAGGTGCCCTTCAGATACCGGAAAGCTGTAATAAGGAGCCTCCTCTTTTTCAGGCTGAACAACCCCAACTCTTTCAGCCTGCCTTCATAGGAGAGGTACTCCAGCCTTCTAATCTTTGTGGCCCTCCTCTGGGCGCACTCCAAGGGATCCATGCTCTTCTTTTGTTGGGGGCTCCAGAGATGGACACAGTACTCTAGGTGGGGTCTTAAGTATCACGCTTTGCGTTTCTTGGATGTCAAGCTCTAACTGCTTCTCACTAGCATTTCTACACAATAGGAGTCACCCCCTGTCCTGTGATAAGGTGAGCCAGCAAAGATGGGCAAGTTCTATTCTAAGAGTGAGTTTGGGTTATTCCTTTGGGTGCATTATAGTCTAAGAAGGACCAGCTTGAACGCTGGCCATAAAGCCCACTAGTAATTGTTGTACCACATTTGATAATCTCTTGGCATCTTACAGCTCAAGTAACAACACAGATAATACCTGCAAATGATGGAAAAATAAATGACAGTTTTCAGATGTATGACCCAACACCTATTAGAGTAAAATTCTACTAACATCCAAGTTAACTGGCTCCAGACAATTATGTTTTTATTTTGACACTGTTTATCTGTGAAGTTATGGTTTCTAGCTAATCTATGCACTGTTTTGTATCCCCAAGGATCAGCTATTTAAGCCTGAGATTTTAATTAGTGCTTGGTGGCATTGAAATACCCAGGAGATATAACGATTTCATTTAGTTTCTTTTTTTTCTTCTTCATTAATGGGTTTGCAGATCACAGGAAACTTTAAAGAAAATTAGGCCAACTTCAACTACAGTAGCAATGGTGGCAGCCACATATTCTGCCTAGTTAGGCACTTCTAACACACACAGTGTGTGACATATAAACACTTTCTGAGTGGGAGGCCTGACAGCAATGCTACTTCTAATGATAAATGCACAGCAAGTGTATGCTGCAGTAGGAAGAATGCACTCAAACTTTCAAAAATCTTATTTTGGGATGAGGGTCTTCTTTCCTCTCACTTCTTCCATTCTCAATGCATGCACAGTTGCTGCCAGATCTCATCACAGTATACCCAAGAACAACGGTAAAGATATATGTCCAGGTATTTACTAGTTTACTGAAGTTGCTCCCATATATGAGGTGCCAACCACACTCACAAAAATATGCAGTCTTGTCAGTAAGGGAAAGAACTGTTAAGATGGCTAGACAGAATCGTAAAGAAACATGTTCAGATGTCCAATGTATGCATACTACCTAAATCTTCCTTTCCTGGACTTGGAGTAAAGGACTAACCCATAAGATGAATGTGCTGAATCATCTTTGAACAGACCAGTCAAGTCATCTTCCAGGAAGTGATTTTAGGAAATAATTACTTGAGCCTTCATGAATCTGCTGTCCTTCTTGAAATAGTTTTCTAAACTGGAGTCTGGGAATGGGCTAGAACTGTTTGGTACTGTGAATTTGAAATGCATCAAGAATCTGTGAAAGTTCATATGGCCACTGAAATTAGAATCTTGTATTTTTTATTGTGTCCCACATGTCACATTCTGTTCTGTACTTCTTGCTGAAGCATCATGGAAAGGAGACAGAGGCTTAATGGGTACACTGGAAAAGACCAGTTCAGAGGCACCTGGACAAGACTGAGAAGTGGAACCACATGAACCTCATGAGGTTCAACAAGGCCAAGTGCAAGGTCCTGCACCTTTGTCCTGCAGCCCCTGGTATTAATACAGGCTAGGGAGATGAAGGAATTGAGAGCAGTCCTACAGAGAAGGACCTGGGGGTACTGGTGGATGAAAAGCTGGACATGAGTCAGCAATGTGTGCTTGCAGCCCAGAAAGACAACTGTACCCTGAGGTTCAAGGAGACCTTACTGCAGCTTTTCAGGACTTAAGACACCCCCCTTTAAAGGGGCCCTATAAAGAAGACAGGGACAGACTTGTTAATAGGGCCTGTAGTGATTGGACCATGGGTAACAGTCTTAAACTAAAAGAGGGTAGATTCAGACTAAATATATGAAAGAAATGTTTTACAATGAGGGTGGTGAAATACTGGAATAGGTTGCCCAGAGAGCTGGTGGATGCCCCATCCCTGGAACCCTTCAAGGTCAGGCTGGACAGGGCTGTGAGCAATCTCATCCAGATGAAGATGTCCCTGATCATTGCAGGGCCATTGGACTAGAGGAGCTTTAAAGGTCCCTTCCAACCCAAACTATTCTATGATTCCAGAGTTTTGTGTCAGCCTTCTCACACACTTGAGAAAAGACTTGTGTCATTCAAATACTATCCATGGAGTTTCCATCTCAGAAACAATGTTGCCTACAAGCTGGTAAGCATACCCAAAAAGAGTTTCCATTACTGGCATTATCTATGCCTCTCTTTTCTTGGTAACAACCACTGAACTTCCTTATTCAGGTATCCCATTTCAAGAAGATCTATTTATTTGTAACATCAGGAATTCATTCAGAATTCATTATTAATGAATGGTATGAAAGGGACTGCAACAAAGACAATGTTCTACAAGGTCTCTCTGTGGTCTTTCACATCCCATAATTTCATACATTAGATCTTGAAAGGATTAATCTGGGAGTCTCAGGCTAGAAGAATTTGTCCTCTTTAAAAAGAAGAGACATAAAGAATATTTATGAATATTCCACTTCATCTCACAAAGATTCCTATCTTGCACTGTACATCTACTCCAGTTAGCTTTAAACTACTCAGAGAAGTCCTGTTACACCTCTGTACAATAACCAGCTCCTGCTATAGATAGCTGTATCTCCATCAATAACTGCCTGCCAACTATGATGAGTTCCAAATACCTAATAAGCACCTGGTCAAATTCAGAGTCAGAAATAATGACATCATAAAATTGAGCAGAGGAAATACTCAATGTCCTACCTTACCAAAGATGAAAGCTGTTAAAGCACAATGCAATGCAAATTCTATTAGAACTCAGTGCAATGAAAATTCAAGGAATGCAAAATGTCATAAAAAACACATTCATTAGCTTAATCTCACAACAGAGAAATACACAGTATCAAGGAACCTCTTATTTTAGCTACAAAACTATAGCATCACTTCTGCAATGGGTGTTAAACACTTTGACCTCAGCTAGAACCAAACTCCGGGGCTGAGAAGGCTGTGCTCAACACAGGACCCAGGAAAAGGATCAAGATGACAAAAGAACACGTGTTCTCCACAATTCCCTGGGGCTCTTAAGATGACTGAAAACTTTTTTGCACAGTTCTGAAGTCCAGAGACACAGTAACTGATAAGACTCCCCAAATCCTCATGCACTGAACAATTAAATATAGCACTCTAGTACGGGTAAAGCAAAATATTTTTATATGCAGACATTAAATTGACATTTCCACCTGCACACACATGCCCTGCATATTGAGCTGTGTTGTAATGCGGGCAATTAAAACCACCTGCCATCTACAGACACATAAAATTGCCAGCCCAGCCACGTTTTTGCCTCTTCTACCTCCACAGTGGCACCCCTGCCTTCAGCTACAGTGGACTTACTGCGACATTGCTTTCCCTATCAGCATAAAATCCAGAAATTAGCTTCCTAAGTTAAAAAACTCCAAGGACGCTGAGACTGTGTCTGATCTAAAAACCCCTATGCAACTTTTGCCTCTAATATTAATGGGTTCTCCTTGAACGCTATCTGGTTGAGGCAATTAAATTTTGCTATAATTATTTAGATAAAACTAAAGTAAACAGGCTGAGTCATGCTGGCAATAGCCTAAGAGAGGGATATCTGGAAAGCATGGCTTTACTAAGAACATCTGCTAACACCAAAACACTTGTTGAGGTGTGCAAAGTCTTCTTCAGAGCAAGTTTAAATAATTGCAGATTGAAACTGCATGTTAGGCTGGAAATAGCCCATGAAACCATCTTTCCTTCCGTATATCACAGCATACTTCAGAGATTGTTCAGAGCCGTGTTTTGGAGTTTCCAGATGAGTTTGTTCATAAGGTTGATGTCCTATGTGAGAACTCAAAAAGCTCACTTTTATGAAGCATGGGAAATCACCTTAGTAAAGAAATGACAGACAAGCTTTATTAATATCAGTTTCTTTGGCTTTTCAGGGAGGTGCATAGCATTTAATTCTGTTACTATCTTAATAGCATATATATATATATATTTTTTTTTTTCCTCAACAGGAAAACAGATCTTATTTGGCCACTGACTTAACTTCTGCATTCTTCTCTGGGACAGTAATTTTCATTTCTCCAAAGATTTTAATTAGACATGTTGCTTTTCACCCATTATAAATTTCACTTTTTCTGAAAAGGCTAAGATATTGAAATAATAGATCTGTCATTAATACACTGCATCATGGCTTTAGTTCATGGTGGTTTATTTGTTGCTCCAGTTCGGTTTTTTCATTTCTTCATCTGGCTAAAATCTTTATCTAATTTTTTTTTTTTTTTTTTTTTTTTTTTTCTCTTCAAAACTAAAAAAAATGCACTTCTTTATCACACAAAAATTTTTTGGTATCAAGATAAAACGTCTTTGTGT
>JANHFX010015366.1:74458-141339 GCA_027560015.1 Chloroceryle amazona | reverse complement strand
GAGTGAATTTAGATCAGAAATAAGGAGGAAGTTCTTTACCATGAGAGTGGTGGAGCAATGGAACAGGTTGCCCAGGGCGGTGGTTGAGGCCCCATTCCTGGGGACATTCAAGGTGGGGCTGACAGAGCTCTGAGCAACCTGTTCTAGTTGAGGATGTCCCTGCTCTCAGCAGGGGGTTGGACTAGATGACCTCGAGAGGTCCCTTCCAACACAGACATTTCTGTTTCTATGTTAATTATCCCACTGTATCACTCAAAGATTTCAGTGAAGAAAAGATCATAATGCAGAATGAAAAGAGACAGAAGAACAGTTCACAGTCTAAAGATTAAAAACAGATGGTGGCTAGAAAAAGAAGTAATCATATAAGGAAATGAATTTTGGAAAAAAAATAATCCTAGCTTTTTTAACTGTATGTCTTCTTATTCTGTTTCCCAACTGTAATTAAGTGCTGGATATGTTTTTGGTTTGTTTTTTTTTTTTTAACTTTTATTTTACCTACATAAAGAATTAATAGCTCTTGCCACCTGCTTTGTTCGAGTGGTTTGAACATATGGTTCAGAACAGGTCAGCATACCCTAGCACACAGAGATGTTCTTCCATTTGAACAGTATCACTTTTTCCCAGATGAAAATTTGTCTGTGTTTTGCTGTGTTCCTAGTGTTTTTGCCAGTACTGGCTTTGGACCATGATCTAGCTGGTATCTCTCTTTGCATTTGTGTAACGTGATGATGAAAGAGAGAGAGGAATTGTTTCTTAGCATAGACCTAATTCACTATGTTTGCTTAATGACATGATAGCTTAACGTGATGTCCATGAAGCTAGTCTGTGATGCCTTCCCTTGGGATGGAATCAGCCTTAGGTTACAAAAGGTGACCATCTAAATAATGGGGTTTTTTAATACCTTCAAAAACCTTGTGAGCCATCTTCAGCACCTGTTTGCAGTTATGTACTCATTACCTAACCTCTTTCTGTGGCTGATTATATAACATTTTTAAAAAAAAAAGAAAAGGGAAAAAAAAATCCAAACCACATAATGGTTACCCCAGAGTTAAATCTCTAAACTGGATATTCAGAAATTGGGAATCTGCACTGAGTTTGGAAACAAGGTAGTTTGAGGGTATTTCAAGAGATTATTTTTCAGTAAGTAACTGATGCAAGTCAAAAGCTAGAATAACTAACTACTTACCACTGAGAGACCAGGGATGTATTTTTTTTTTTGAAAAACCTTCCAAATAGGGGCTGAAGGTTGGTAATTTTTTTTTTTTTTTTTTTTCTGCAAATGATATCCTGATTACAGACAGATTTGATTAAGTCTGCTTTGGGAAAAGCTATCTGTCACCTTTTTGCCACTGTATGAAATAGTAGATTTGAATGAAACAAGAGATTTGTACTAGTTATGAAGACAGGAGAACTGGTGCACCCTAGGAGTGATAAGTGCATCAACTTTATCTGAAGACAGTATGAATCTCTGTGTCTTATGCCATGTTCATGAAAAAGATGTATTTTTGTCCTGTTTCTAGAATTTTAGTGTCTCTTTCTCAGGTATATATACCATTTGCAATAACAAGGAAGACAAAAACAGACCTGTGGCTTTTGGTTGTTGTTTTCTACTGGTTGTTCCGTGACATTTGCAAGCTTAGCAAGTCATATATTTTCAAAAGAATAGTCTAGTATCCTATTTCAATAATTTTTAAGAGCATGAATTCTTTAGTCTGATTTGGAGTGATCATGAGACTGAATTTTTTTTTTTTCTGTAAAAAAACTTCCATATGATGAGAATCAGTGAAACAAATTCACCTATTAAAGTTGTTGGCACAGCTGGTAGCTGGTTTAGTCAAACATCCACAGAGAAAGTGACTTATGTCATTACAACATGAATAGGCTGACCTGTGTGATTCCTTTGTGAAAGAGATAGGTGAACATCTTTGTAATGCGGTTGAAGAAGAGCTTACATCTCTTCACTTGAATAGGTGGCTGTCATAAGGTTTTGTAAGAAGTACTACATAAATCTTGCTTTTTGATGATTTCTGAGATTGGATTCAGTTGAGCTGAAGCCTTTATTGCATTGAATCACTATGTAAGTCAAGGACCAATGGACATGAATAAGAATTAAAGAGATGCAAGAAAATAGCCTTAATAAAAAAGTGCAGCACTTGGATGCCACAGTTAGACTGAGTCCTGAATTGTCATTGATGGGTTTCTCAATCTTGTCTGTAATGATGGTCTCCCATGGTGCCAGCAAACTGCAAGCAATTTTCTGCAGTAGCTGCTGTGACCAGATTCTATTAAGATGAAATGTTGTCATGAGACAAATATACACAAGCTTTTGATTCCTTGTGTCTAATGCAAGGAAAAAAATCATCTTTCTCTGCTTAATGAAGCATAAAGAACCCTCCTCGAGTCAAGGCTGGAAGAAAGGTGGTCAAAATGCCAGAGAAAAGGGATGCCATCCAGAAGGACTTGGATGAGCTTGAGAAGTGAGCCCATGTGACCCTCATGAAGTTCAACAAGGCCAAGTGCAAGGTCTGGTGCCTTGGTCAAGGCAATCCTAAGCACAAATACAGGCTGGGCAGAGAGCGAATTGAGAGCAGCCCTGAGGAGAAGGACTTGGGGGCATTGGTTGATGAGAATCACAGAATCACAGAACGTTAGGTGTTGGAAGGGAACTCAAAAGATCCAACCCCCCTGGCTAGAGCAGAATCACCCAGATCAGGTCACACAGGAATGCATTCAGATGAGGTTTGTATGTCTCCAGAGAAGGAACTCCACAACCTCTCTGGGCAGCCTGTTCCAGTGCTCTGTCAACCTCACTGTGAAAAAGTTCTCCTTATGCTTACCCGAAACCTCCTATGCTTCAGCTTGCACCCACTACCCCATGTCCTATCACTGGATATCACTGGATGCCACTGCAACATCCTCCTGACACTTGCCTTTACATATTTATAGGTATTAATGAGGTCACCCCTCAGTCTCCTTTTCTACAGGCTAAAAAGACCCAGCTCTCTCAGCCTCTCCTCATAAGGGAGATGCTCCATTCCCTTCATCATCTTAGTGGCTCTGCACTGGACTCCCTCAAGTAGCTCCCTGCCTTTCTTGGACTGGGGTGCCCAGAACTGGATACAGTATTCATCTGAGAGAAGCTCAGCATGAGCCAGAAATGTGCATTCACAGCTCAGAAAGCCAACTGATTTCTGGGCTGCATCAAAAGAAGCATGGCCAGCAGGTCAAGGAGGTGATTCTTTCTCTCTAGTCCTCTGTTATGAGGGAGTGCTGTGTGTCAGCTCTGAGGCCCCCAGTATAAGAAGGACATGGTCATGTTGGAGCGAGTCTAGAGGAGTGCCATAAAGATGATCAGAGGGCTGCAGCACCTATCCTGTGAAGAAAGGCTAGCAGAGTTGGGATTGTACAGCCTGGAGAAGAGAAGGCTCTTGGAGAGACCTTGTAGCAGGCCTCCACTACCTAAAGGGTGCCTACAGGAAGGCTAGAGAGGGACATTTTACAAGGGGGTGAAGGGGATATACTGACAGGACAAGGGTTAATGGATTTAACCTGCAAGAGGGTAGATTTAGATTACATATAAGGAAGAAATTCTTTACAATGAGGGTGGTGAGACACAGGAGCAGGTTGCCAGAGACCAGGTTGGATGGGGCTCAGAGCAACCTGGTCTAGTGAACAGTGTCCCTGCCCATGGCAGGAGGGCTGAAACTAGATCTTTAAGGTCCTTCCTGACCCAAACCATTCTATGAGTCTATAAATATGTGTTTCAGTCATGTGCCATTTACTCTGTCTTTATTAGAGGCAACTTTTGTAACTGGAATCAAATGAGACTGTATATATATGTACAGACTATTTCTAATATATTAAATATAATTTGGTCATTTATGTGGGTATATTATCTACAGTAATGTTTTTCTCATTTATTGCATAGTAGAACAACTGTTCTTTGCATGAAGAGTAACCAAACCTAGTATGAACATTTGTAGATGCATTGCTGTATTGCTAATGCATGTATTTCTTAGAAGTGACTCAGAGTAGTGGTGGATGAATAGAATAAAATGGAACAGAACATTACATTTCAGTTGGAAGGGACCTACAGTGATCATCTAGTCCAACTGCCTGACTAATTCAGTTGCTGGTGAGACAAGAGCAAAATTGTTCAGATGGGTTTATTGAGAAGCACTGACATAGATGACAGGCATCTACAGCAGACATACTCAGTTCTGTTAAATCCATTGCAGTCTTTTGTTTGAGGCTTTTAAGATGACAAACATTCACAACTCAACAGCTTTCTTATGGAAAATTTATCTATTTTCAGTTATAAGTAAATATGACCCTAATTACACCAAAGTCTGGAAACAACAGGGAGTCATCATATCCAATTACATTTAAGCAGGAGTTCTTGGGAAGGGTGTTGTTTAAGGTTTGTGTTATGGTTGCTTTTTCCAGTAGTGAAAGAGGCATACTAGCAAGTACTGTGTACAAAACAGTTTCTAGGTATAATCAGTAAATCAGAAAATTTGTATCTTTGGATAATTCAGAGGGATAGTACTTTCACTTTTAAGTGGATAAAGTACCTAAGCTGTCAGGTGCAGTTGAGAGAATGTAGAGTAACAGCTCTAAATCCTCTAGACACATCATTAGCTGGCAATGACTTGTTTTGTTTCGAAAAGGTTTTTATTCATCATTGTTGTGTTAACTAACAGCAGCCTATAATTCATCACAGAAGCCACTCTGGTACCTGAAGATTGGATGGTTGCAAAAGTGACACCAGTTTTTAAAAAGGCATTCTGGGAAGTCAGGGTTAATATAGATCTGTAATCTATACAGATGTTAGGCTGTAGCAGACATATAATTTTCAAGGTAATGAATAAAACTGTGGTAAAAGTAGAATTAATGGACACATGGATAGATATGATGAACATTCATGGTGGCTTTTTAACTGCAGTGCTTGATTCACAAAGACACTGCAATTGTTCGAAGCTGTCAGCAAGTATGTGGGTAAAGGAGATGGTCAGAATTTCCAGATGGCCTTCAACAATACTTCTTTCCCAAAAGTTGTAAAGTAATTAAGTGACTAATGGGTTGCTTCCTGTACAATTCCTTGCATAGATAGATAGTGGATCAAAAGGCAGAGACCAAGGAATAGGAGTAACTAGAATGAATATAGGTGTGACCATGTCTGTCGATGATATTAAAATTAACTCAGCATAGTAAAGACAAGGTTCATCAGTAAAAAAATACAAGATGAATTTATAAGAATCAGTGACTGAGCAGTGAAATATGGCAGATGAAATGCAGTGTAAAAAGATACAAAGTGATGCACATAGAAAAAATTCCAGTTTCACACAGAAAATATAACTGAGCTCACCATTAATACTTAAGAGAACCAACAGTGGCCTGGATATGCTGATCACATCTTCCTCTATAAGTAAGAGGAAGATGAAGCTGGCAGAAGGCAGGTTTGGAACAGTAAAAGTGAGCAGTTTGTCACCAGTCATGGGAACAGAACAAAACTCTCCTCTGGCCCAAGGTCTTACATGTGAAATTCAAGGAGCTAAAATGGCCCTAAAAATTCTTTAAAGAACAGTTCTCTCTGATAGTCCCCAAACATGGCTTATATTTTTACTAGCAGATGATAACAAATAATAACCTTCTTTGGCTGGCAGACAGGGCTTCTGAGCTTGTGTAACTTTCACAAGCAGCCATACAGTAATACTAATAAATTGTGATGCGTTGCTTCAGAGATACTGTTTTCAGTCTTGTGAAGACACAAAGTACAAATCTCACAGGTGCTGTGCTGTCTTTGTTGAGGAAAAAATGGAAGCCACTACTGTTGAAGCACTTGCAGATGAGGGGGACAGCTGAACAAACGGGATGCTTTCAAAGTGGTGAAAGAGAGAAATTGCATTTCTGAACTCCTGGACCCAAAAGCTGAGGCAGGATAAAGTGAAATGCAGGAGTTAAAAATATGAGAAATACACCAGCAAAGGTGATTGAGGTTGATGGATGGATACCTGTGAGCCAAGTACAATAATAGTTCCCTGACAGAGAATCCAAGAAGCTGCCTGACATACCAGGAGTAACTCTGTCTCAGTCTCTGATTCATAGACTTAAGTAACTTTTCTGCCCTCTGCCAAAATGAGTACTTCCAGACATATTTTAGGTGTATTTGATTAAGTAGATTGGAAAACGCTTCTTCCAAAATGTTTGAGGTTTTTTCCTTCTGATCGTGATGAGATGTAACAGCTTTACAAGTGCACACCCAGAAGAGGAAAAAAAACATAATACCTTTTCTTCCTTTTACATTGTGAAGTCATTTCCTGTTAATTCAATGGAAATAAGTAACTGATCTTTTCATATCAATATCACAGTGCTTGTCTACTCTCTGGCAGGGCTTAAAACAATAATAAGTGCTTGTTGTATAAAGTTGCTTATCTTCGTCTTCGAAGATTGTTTTGAGTCCTTCAGTAATTTAAGTTGTGGCTTAGACAGGCAGTAAATATATACTCCAGTAATCAACTTGAGATGAATATTTGGAGAGAGACGTGTACTTAAGTGATGTTAATACATCCTTTAGCCTGCAGGTGTACAGCATGTGAAAAAATAGAATATAGCAGGTGGGAATACTAAAGACTTCTGGAAGCTGATGAAATTCATGGCTGTTCATCCTGAGAAAACATGTGGCTTCAACTACTGTTAAATATGGTTTCTTTATATGTTAACTTCATTAATTGTTTGCTTATTTAGGATGCTTAGATTTGTTAATGTTGGTTCTGCAGTTTGTCATGGATGCAGGTTGTCTTTGTATCTCTGGTTGCCAACACTCATTTACTTCTCTCCATTTCCTGTATTGTTGGTATAGTTTCTGATCTTTCTTGAAGCCCACTCAAATTCTTCATGCGTATCTTGTGTACCTTGGGCATCTCTTTTGAGTAGGTAGTCAGCCTTTTAAAGTGGAAAAATCCCATGCAATACCAGTTCTTTGAATTTTCTTCCTTAAACTACCCATATATTCCATACCATATTTCTGTAAGTGGCCCTTTCGTGTTATTAACCATTTTACTCAGAAGCTCCTTCTTAAAAAAAGACGAACCTTTTTTCAAGCAGCTATTTCATTCCTCCTCAAACTAAAACTCTTTTTTTTCTATTGCCTGAAGCCTCCTGATATTTTTCCTCCAAATCATCCTTCACACCATCCCTAGATACATACTTTCCACTTGAAAATATCCTTCTATGCCTACCTTCTAAGGGGTATACCTTTTCTTTATCCTCTCCTCCTTTCAAGCTCCTACATTTTTTTTCCTACATCTCATGGCTAGCCAGTGTCCAAAGAACATTTTATATATATAAGTTCAATATATTTACTCCTCCTTTTGTCTCTCATATCACTATATTTTAACAGCTCAAGATCTCTTCTGTTGTAAAAATGAACTGCTTGTTTTGCTTCCACATATTGCATCTGCCTCATCTCACTAGATTTCCTTTTATCCTGACCCTGATATTCTTCTCCATGTCTGGGAAGACACTAACATTTTCTTCTCCTTTGAGAGACCCTCTAACTGTCTGTTAAGAATGCCCCTCCTAGCTCTTTTTTTACATCTCATTGTCTCTTTTTTGCTTCCCTGCTCAGTCACACAGAATGTAAGCTATGGAAAATTATGTTTTTTAACATCAGTGATATGAAGGTGAGACCAATATTTCCTCACTGTCCTTTGTGGCTTTCATAGTTTGCATTGCTTGTGTAAAAGGGCATTTTTGATCTCTCTACAAAGGATACCTGCCTGTTTAGGGCCTCATTATGAGTGGAACTGCACTTCTGAAAAGTTTGGGCAGTATGTACTATAATAAGTGCCTGGGCACAGGATCAACTTATGGCCCAGAAGGTTAATTTTGACCATTTCTTACTCTGAGATGAGTTCTTTGGAAGTTGGCTAACCTCACTTATAATTTGGAACAAAATAATCTTTGTATGCATTAATAAATAAAGCCTTTACAACAAAAAAATTGCCACAGAAATGTTCTGATATTGCTTCCAATAGTGAACAATTTAGAATGCTGAATCTGTAGGACAGATAGACATAAAAATGATTGTCTAATAGGTTAAACATCTCAGCCAGATGCTCAAAAGATATTAGGTTCCTAACATCTAAAATATCAACTGTCAAAACCTTTATAAAGTGCTGCTTCGCAAGCAGTATGATGTCTGAGCTGGGGTGGGAGAAAAGGTTATTGCATACAAGAGTCTGAGGTGAATGTGTATTGTGCCAGTTTCTTTCAATTCCTCCAATTTTCATGAAGCTTTCTGTGTGAAAGGAGATAAAGTAGACAACAGACTTTAGAATGGGTACTAACTCAGACTTTAATTCAGTTTATAAACAGTCGCGGTCCATTCGCCACCAACCAAATGCAGTGTTTTGTAACTTTTAATAAGACTGCGAACTACAAAAGCCTCATTCACAGTCTGTTCACCTAACAGATTTCAAGTAGCTGTTTTGGGGTTTGTTTGGTTTATATTTTTGGGGGTGTGTGTTTGTTTGTTTTGTGTGATTTTTGTTTGTGTTTTTCTTTGGTTTGTGTATGTTTGCTTTTCTGCAAATATGTCTAAATGGCTAGTCAGAAAGGATTGTTTCTTCCAGTGTAATGGTCCTGACTGAAAACTACTCTTCTAATGGGTAAATCTTTATACGTCTTTAAACTTCTGTGGAATTTGTAGTTGGGTGAATCTAAAAGCATTAATGGAGAGACAAGTAGAGAGAGGAAAAGATTGTTACCACTGTACTAAGTTAGGAAATATCTTCTGTATGATATTGTCTGTTTATGATTTAGGAATAGCGATGTAAGTATGCTGTTTCTGAGGGAGAATTTCCTTGGATTTCATTGTCATAATAGTTTGCAGAATATGCAGTCATGTGGGAGGTGTTGGTGGCTTGACTCGTCATGTACATGATGGTACTGGAAGGTTACTGTCATTTTTCCAGGGAATCTGTAAGACAAATGCTGAATGTCTTAGATTAATTATAGAAAAACCTAAACATGTTTTTCCCCTTCATCTTTTATAATCTTCCTTATTCCCAATCTGTTTCCTTCTACCTCAGAAATAAAATTTGAAAAGATAGCCTGTAAAACATTGCTAACTTTCAACTAGTTTTCCTTCCTAAGATTTTTACCTGAACTTGGTCAATTAGCTGAATGGAGTTCAGGCAACATCTGTTTCTCCAGAGCTGCTAATACTCAATTGCCTACTCATGAAAAGCAAGTTCCTACGCTTGTATGCAAACACAGAGTCACACTCTCCCAAGCTCCTCTTGCTGCTAGTTCCAGATTGAGATGTCATTTACTGGGCACAAACAGGAAGACCAAAGTGCCGAACACCTGGGCTCACTGTGTGGAACCTGCACATACCAGCAGTTAAAACATCATGCCAGTTTCTCAAGAGAACTGGATGGCTCCAGATATCCCTTTTCTTTGTTCAGGGGCTAGCATTGGCCAGTGCAACCTGACCCAGGGGGTTTCCAGCAGAGGAATCCAGTCTGTACTCTCCCTTTTCATACAGAAAGGCATAGAAAACATATGGGGAGGTGCACCCCACCATTTGTGGGCTGACTCCTACATGAAGAACTGATACATGAGGCAGTGGTGCCTTTCAGGCATGGGATGGGTTAGAGGCACTTGGGGAGCATAAGAAAAAAACAAAAAGCTGCTTAACTGATTGACTTAAAATCTTTTTTTTTGATGTATGATATATATGGATCTGTTCTGAATATTTTACACAGAGATATTTTAACTGAATTATTTTTAAGAGTTGTCCCTGACATTTCTTCAGTTTCTGAAAATAATTTTTTGGATTATGGATGTGAAATGGTCTCATGTCAATTTAGCACTGTGGTGAAGTCATTATTTCTGCCTTTTGCTCATGCCAAGAGTTTCATTAGTACTTCTTGTCACAACATCATCCTGGGAGTTCGTGTTCTCCCTGAATCTTTTCCAGCTTCACCATTTTTCTGGGTTCAAGCCTCCTGTTCTGTTAGTGTGGCCAGTATTCCCGGTTCCTAGCTGTGCTTACCTTCCCAGTAACTGGCTTCTGTGCACTATTTCCTCCTCCACATCAGTTTACAAGCAGTCTTTGTGTAATCTGAAAAAATCAGCAATGTGTTTTGTTTGTTTGCTTGTTTGGTTTTTTTATTATTTACACCTAGATTTTTAAAGTGTTTAATTGGATTGTTTCTAGTACTCATCATTACAAAATCACACTTTCAGCATTGTGAGAATGATTCAATATTAGGTAATTTTAGATCACTTACTATTCTGAATGTGTGCTTTAAAGGTATTGTCCAGTGTTGCCCTATTTTCTAATTAGTAGTTAATGTGATTCTAAGTGAACCAATACAAAATACTAAGAATATCCCAGCTTCGTAGTTACCAATTTATAACCTAAAATACTAGAACTAGGTATAGCTGCTGAGACTTTAATTATGTAACCCCAAATGTAGTGTTTCATTCCGTTCCCATCCTCTGGAAGCCAAATCTTTGGCAATCTTTTCTTTCTTCTTTATTTGCCTTCGTTGTATGATGAAATGTTAGCATGCTTCCAAATTTCTTGTTTCCTGAATATTACAAGGTTTATATAAAAACTGATAGCAGTGGCTGAAATATCTCTCCAACCATCTCCATAGAGCTCTGGGAGGTCATTGTAAAAAAAAAATAGTTGATTTAGTAATACTTACCCCCAGTCCATGATAGATATTTATACACTTGCCTTCCACGATGAAAAAAATCTTTCATCCTTCTTATGTGATGACTGATACTGTGCATTGTGCTTTTTGAAAATGCGAGTATTGTTTGAGCGCTTGAGCCTCATTGGCATGTTAAAAGGTTTTATCATTTCCGTCTATAATTGAAGTTTTTACTATTGCTAAGTCTTCTCTTGTTATATTTTAAGGTCTTTTTCATAATGTATACCTGCCATCTGTTATTTGACTCTAGCTGATCTTAGATCTCATCCCCATGTTTCTAATAACATCCATCCCACTGGTAATGATAGCTAAATAGTTTTCCCCTTACTGTATCATTCTCCAAGACAAAGTCTCTGGTGTGGATTTGGCATTGGCTATGGCTCGTGGAGAAGTTGGAGTAGAAAAGGAGAAATATCAATCAGTTGAATCCTATGATTTGTTCCAGTTCAGTCCCTGTATGGTTATGCTTGAAAAAAAGATAATCTTTGCTTATTTTTAGGTTTACCAAAACAGTGACATATTTAATATTTTGTGGTTTGCACAGGGCTTTCTAACTAATAATAGATAAGCTCCTAAAAATTGTAAGAGAAGCAACTCCAATAAATAAAACCAAAGTCAAGAACGTTTTTTTAATATCAAAAATAATCTAAAATATAATCTAGCAAAGCAGCCATATTTATCAGTTTAGCAAAAAAAACCCAAACCCACAGTTTTTTGCAGATAGTTAAGGTCTGACATAGAAATTGTGTATATCTTTTGAAACAAGCTCTTACTACCTTAAACTTTATTGTAGCTAAACTGCTTTCACATGCAAACCCTTTTCTAAATCTTCCTGGATCAGTAGGCCAGGCATCGCATTGTGAATCAAAAAGCATGTTACTTTTTCCTCCCTCTGGAAGTCAAGTGTTGATATTTTCTGAGAAGCTGTTTGCTCTGTAGTTACTGTGCTGGAGCGAGTCTGAAGACATATTACTGTGGAGCCTGTGGTTTTTCAAACATAAATGGAACACCCCTCCAGCCTGCTGTGACGAATTTCCTGCAGTCATGTCCTTGAATCATAAGCAATCAGTGAAGCATGGTTGCAGGAGACGATTCTAGGAGAGAAACCTGGGGGATAACTACCTTTTAGAGGGACAAATGTAAGCAATAAAACTGTAGCTTTGATCCCACAATCAGTTTCACATATTCTTGAAATTGCATGTATTGAATGTTCCACAGGATCTTGGTCTTGAAAAGCCATAGGTCTCTAGTAACGATTTTAATCTCAAATGATACAAGTATTGTCCTACTAAATTAGAGGTTGTTCTATTCTTTAATAGACATTGAGTAAAAACTTACCTCCAGTCATTTTAAAAGGTGGTCAGTGCCTTTAAAGAGAGCCATTTGTATTTCATTCCAAAAAGCCACGCTCATTAGATACCGAAGAACATTTAGGAGTTTATCTTTAGTCACTCCTATAAAATAAACTCTGGCAAAAAATTATCTGTTCCCTACCGTGTCATGGATAAATGGAACTAACAAAACCTAAGAAAACAGATAAGGAAAGTAGACTTATTATCCTAGGTACAAAAATGAAATTGCATATGTTAATCTCCTCAAAAGGAACTTTTTATGAACACAAGATCTGATTGGGTATTTTCTTGTTCTTATTTTCTTAAAATTCTAGCAAACTCCAAGCAACGGATTTATCTCAGCACCTATTCCTGACAAGTTCCCATTTTGATATGGATGCTTTATAGGCTCCTATTGGGAAAAGAAGGATTGATAGTCAGTTTTTGATATCTTAAAAATAATATAACTGATAAGAAAAAAGAATCTAAAAAAGATAGACTTAATGGGGGAAAAAAAAAGCTATTGAAGTATAGAAGTAAATGGGATAGAAGATTGTTGTGGAGTGTAACTTCAGAAGTTCCATCTAAGTTTAAATGCTTATAAAATCTTTATATAATCCAGGTAGAAGGCTCTCAAATGCTCCTTTATTTTTATATGTTCCTCAAAAAAATATTTTCCTAATAGGCCATAAAAAAAATTTTAAGTGGCATTGTATTTTGTTAGTGGCCTAGATATTATTAATCATTAAGGCAGCTGTGTTGTCGTCTTTAAAGTAGTTATCCATCTGAATAATTGATAACATAATTACTTGTGCTTATTCCTATTACCTAAGGGCTTGTCTATTTGCTATTTTGACCTAGCTATCTGGAAGGAGGCTACTGATAATATGTAAAGAGTTTTTTAGTACTCATTCAAGAGGATAAAAGGGTATTATACTGATTTTTGGTGAAGAATTGATACATATGTCTACAAAATCTGTGCAATGTTAGTGTCTTGGGGAGGAAATGTGGCTATGGTTCACTTAGGGATATTACAATATACAGTAGGCAGTTGGTACATTTTTGCATTCTTCTCATTTTCTTTCAGCCGGGCAGTTGCTAAACTTTATCCCTTACACAGTAGGTTGGGTTTTTTTTCAGCACCCGTAATCTCCTAGCACTTTTTGTTTCCCACATCTCAGATCAGACACAGCGTGCAAAGCAGCTTACAAACAGTAGAATAGCTGTCAAGGGATCAAAATGGCAAACTGGTAAAGCTATGAGGAGGGGAGAAAGGAAGAAGAGGAACATGGACTGATCTCATCATGTGTGACACATGACTACCATGCACCAGTCCTTGGATCCTTCAGAACTGACAGGTATTTGGCTAATACGGTGAGAAAATTGTAAATTTTGAATAGGATTTGTGTGGACATTGCGTAAAATATTTGTTGGCCGTGCAGGAGGATTGGCGGTTGAGCACCTGGGCAGTGAGCTGCACCCTGATTGCTGAGCCTCCAGTCCATATTGCAAAGTGGAGTTCTCTGTTAGGACAATCCTGCTGTTGCATTAGACACCCGCAGGAGGTCAGATGTAGTTTTTTCACTTGCTAATGCAAACAGAAAGCTGAGCAACATTTCCAGTTATGGTCGGGTCCACTAACAGTCATAGGCATAGAAAACATAAATGGTTTGTGATTCATTATTTGGTTTACACGGTCTTTGACCTGGGAGGGTGTGGTACGTAAAGGGATGAGCGCTTTGTCCTGTCATAAAAAATGAAAGTTGTCACAGCATGGCTGTAAAAAATTATTAAGAATATGATGAAGAAAGGCATAATCTCTGTGGAAAGAAAGGGGTTTAATTTTGATGATTCAGTAAGGAAGTTGTTTTACCAACTGCTTGAGAGCTTTCCCAGCTTCTATGTTAGATTGCACAAAATGGACATAATATTACAGACCCTAGTTCTGTGATGAGTTTCATACTACATTTTTGTAAAGAGCTAAAGACCACAAGCTCTGGAGAAATTCTTGCTGCAATAGATAATAAAAAGTGATTTTACAAATATATAAACAACTGAAAAAGAACCAGAGAGGATCTCCACCCTTTATAGGATGCCAGGGGGAACATTGTTACGAAGGATGAGGAAAAGGCTGAGGTCCTTAATGCCTTCTTTGCCTCAGTCTTTAATAGTCAGTCTGGTTATCCTCATGGTATTCAGTCCTGAGCTGAAAGACAGGGATGGAGATCAGAATAATCCCCTCACAATCCAGGAAATAGTAGTGAAAGACCTGCTAAACCAACTGGACACCCATCAGTCTATGGGGCCAGATGGGATCCACCCGAGGGTGCTGAGGGAGCTGGTGGAGGAACTTGCCAAGCCTCTCTCCATTATTTGTCAGCAGCCCTGGTCAACTGGGGGCATCCTAGATAACTGGAGACTTGACAATGTGACACCCATCTACAAGAAGGGTAGGAAGGAGGATCCAGGGAGCTACAGGCCTGTCCGCCTGACCTTGGTTCCGGGGAAGATTATGGAACAATTCATCTTGGGGGTGTTCATGCGGCAAGTGCAGGACAACAGGGGGATTAGGCCCAGCCAAAATGGGTTCATGAAGGGAAAGTCCTGTTTGACCAACCCGATCTCCTTCTATGATCAGGTGACCCACCTAGTGGATGAGGGAAGAGTGGTGGATGTTGTCAATCTAGACTTCAGGAAAGCATTTAACACCGTTTCCCACCGCATTTTGCTGGAGAAGCTGATGGCTCATGGCTTGAAAAGGTGTATTCTTCACTGGGTTAAAAACTGGCTGGATGGCAGGTCTCAGAGAGTGGTGGTAAATGGAGTTAAGTCCAGTTGGCGACCAGTCACAAGCGGTGTCTGTCAGGTCTCAGTTTTGGGACCAGTCTTGTTTAATATCTTCATCAATGACCTACCTGGATGAGGGGATCGAATGCACCCTCAGTAAATTTGCAGATGACAGAAAATGAAGTGGGAGTGTCAGTCTGCTTGAGGATAGGAAGGCTCTGCAGAGGGATTTGGACAGGCTGGAGCGATGGGCTGAGGTCAGTGGGCTGAGGTTTAACAAGGTAAATTGGTAATGCACTTCAGTCACAACAACCTCAGGCAACGCTACAGGCTTGAGGAGGAGTGGCTGGAAATCTGCCTGGCAGAAGGGGACCTGGGGGTGCTGGTGGACAGATGGTTGAACATGAGCCAGCAGTGTGGTCAGGTGGCCAAGAAGGCCAGTGGCATCCTGGCCTGTATCAGAAACGGTGTGACCAGTAGGAGCAGGGAGGTGATTGTGCCCCGGCACTCGGCACTCCTGAGACCGCACCTTGAGTACTGTGTCCAGTTTTGGGCACCACAGTACAAGAAGGACACTGAGGTGCTGGAGTGGATTGAGAGAAGGGCAGCAAAGCTGGTGAGGGGTCTGGAAAGCATGCCTGATGAGGAGAGGCTGAGGGAACTGGGGTTGTTTAGTCTGTGAGAGGAGAACTTATTGCTCTCTACAACCACCTGAAAGGAGGTTGTAGCGAG
Organism: Chloroceryle amazona; assembly: GCA_027560015.1. NCBI lineage: Eukaryota > Metazoa > Chordata > Aves > Coraciiformes > Cerylidae > Chloroceryle > Chloroceryle amazona. The sequence continues at coordinate 125,756 of JANHFX010015366.1, read as the reverse complement.
GCTGGTGTTGGTCTCTTCTCCCAAATTACTAATGATAAAATGAGAGGAAATGTCTTCAAGTTGCATCAGGGGAGGTTTAGATTGGATATTAGGAAGAAATTCTTCACTGAGAGAGTGGTTAGGCACTGGAACAGGCTGCCCAGGGAGGTAGCAGAATCATCATCCCTGGAGGTGTTTAAAAAAAAAGTGGATGTAGCACTTGAGGCTATGGTCTAATGCATAGAGAGATGTTAGGATGAAGGTTGGACTCAATGATCCTAGAGGTCCTTTCCAACCCTAATGATTCTATGATTCTGTACATAACAATATGTGTGTTGGCTGTCTCCCTACACTCCTTTGTGACAGCAAAACAAGTACCCTTTCCATTCTTTGCCGTTATCACTGGAAAAGAAACATCTGGCTATCTGTCTCTTCAGAAAATATAAAATGCAACTTCTGAGATAGTGTCTACATACTGGAGCATTACTTTGTCAGAGAATAATGCGTTATCTAAGAAAAAAAGCCAAAAAAACTTTACAATCACAGTGTACAGCATTAACATCTGGTTTAAAGTGTGTTAAGAGCCAACAACTCAATGTCAATTTGGTCTGACTTTATGGTATTACTTGCTTGATTATGGCTCTTGCTGGGGGAGCTGAGCATTTCGATACCATCCAAAGCCCCTGAGAACGATTCAAACCAGCTGGTATTCTCTATATTACATAATTACGAAGCACGCGGTGCCATTTGGCATACTGAAGAGGCACTGGGGGCCCACTTCTCAAAATATTTACAGCCTTTTATTCTTCTCTAAACAATCATTTGCATAGTAAAAGTGATATACAGCACACCAACATACGGCTTTACTTTATTTTCACTTTCTCAAACTTACCTGGAAGTGGCTGTGTTTAGCAGTAAGTAGGCAGAGGGGAGATGCTGCCAGCAGGGGTAAAGGCTGTAATGTTTCCAGGAAAGGCTTTATGTTGACTTGGTCAGTGAAATATGAGGAATCTTTCAAAGAAAACCCAAAAGATGTATAAACATTCTTTTGCCTTAGTGAAAGCGTAGCAATGAAACATTTCCCCTGGAAGTGGAGAAGCTAGAAACCAGGAAAAGTCGCAATCACGACAGGGTTGTTCATGTGTAGATGAGATGCAGTGGATGCATCTTGGTAAGAGGGCTGTGCTTGTGTGCATGCATGTGGCTTTGTTTCAAGTTAACACATTTTTTAATCATGAGATCTACTTCTTTCTAAGGCAAAAGCAGAGTTCCAAAGGCAAAGTTCTTTCTAGGCAAAGTTGCTAAAACAGCTTTTTATCTGAAGTGAACAAAAAGCCATGGTAGTTATCAATAGTTGAGATGCCAGAAGAGAGGGGAAAAAAGGAAAAAGCTGCTGGAGTTTCTATCATTATGTATTAGTCTGAGAGATTTAAAGTTATAAAGGAATAGGCAAATGGTTAATGGTAACGATCTCTTTTCTCCCCACCCCATCAATAAAATAGATACATTTTTTGTATACATACAACGCTTGCTTTGCAAACCTTAGCACCCACAGTTTACCAGCATGAAATATATGGGAGGCATTGCACAGTGCAGCTAAAATCCTTCAAAGTTCCAAATTCTTCTCAAGTTTTCCCTTATTAAATTCACATTTGTCAAAAGGAATCACATCCAGCAATGTGAAACGATAGATTGATGAAGTTTTAAAGGCTTTTGTGCTGTGTACTATAGATTTCTCTCTGTTTTGTTTTCAGTTTAAATAAGAGATCATTTAAAATACTTAGTTACGTTTTTTTGTAGGGCTAAACCCCAAATCCTTTGTCTTTTTACCCACAAACCTTCAAATCTGATTTGAACCAACCTATTAGAGCTTATAAATTTATTCTGGGGGAGGAAAACATTATTAGCTGAAAGTTAGCATAGGCAAATTATTATATACGCCATAGGGAGCCTGGTATTTATATACTGTCCAGAATCTGAATGTTTGGTATGAACAGATATGATTAGTTGTAAATGTCTGCACCCCTGTGGGGGGTGTTATCATTCAATTTCCACACAGCAAGGGTTACCGAAACTAATTTTTGGCGCCTGTTTGTTTCTCACTTTCAAGATGTTTTAATGCATTTTATAATTTGGGCTGTAAGTGAAGGTATTATAACTGCAGAATCAAAATGAGAACTGTAACAGCAGCCTGTATGGACCATTGTAAGCGATTTGCTGAGCAGAGTGACACAGTATGGCAGATGCTACTGTGTAGTTAAACCTGCAGACTGCTAACCTTACTGAATTCTGAACTATTTTTTGCTGCTTGGTCCACTGCAGAATTTTGCTCTCATTTACAGCCAACTTTCTAAACCCATCCAAGAGACAGGACAAAGAAAGGATGCTCCTGTCACATAGAACAAGGCGACAAACACCTTCACCATGCAATGTCATGTTAGATAACCAGGCATATGTAGACCATTGGGTCTCCCGTTGCACTGTTTCTTACTTTAGGCATACCAGTAGAGTACCTGACATGGGAGATGCTAGAAAAAATTACCTTAAGCCTGCAGGATAGCTGGAGAAGAACTTGTCCATTGCCTTAGTTTCTCCAAGAAAATACCCGACTGCATTTTGAAGTATGCTGTTTCTGTAAGAGTGTGAATGCTCAAATAGGAAACCATATCACTAACAGTTGCTTTATAATTCCTCTCATCCTCTGGTTCTCATTCTTTCTGATTCTGCTAGTTTTGCTTTACAAGGTCTCCTGAGTAGAGACTACATCCTGAAGGAAAAAGAGGGGAATTGAAGGGTAAGAGAGATTAATTTATAACACAAGTGATCAGTGAGCCAACAAAGGAAAACATTCTGCTGGACCTCATACTTACAAACAAGGTTGGGAATTTGAAGGCCAGAGGCAGTCTTGGCCGCAGTGATCATTAACTGGAAAAGTTCAGGATCCTGCAAGGTAACAAGGCAAAACAACAAGATCACAGCACTGGGCTTCAGGAGAACAGGCTTTCATCTATTGATGGACCTTCTTTGAAGGATCCCATTAGATATGGCCCTGGAGAGAAGCAGAGTCCAGGGGTGCTGGATGATTTCGAACAGTCCCCTCTTCCAGGCTCCATAACAGTTCAGCCTGATGTCCGGGAAGTCAGGCAACTTTAGCCTGAGGCCTGCATGGATGAACAAGGAAGTCCTGACAGAACCCAAACATAAAGAAGGTAGATGGAGGTGGAAGCAGGCGTAGGTTACTCAGGAGGGATATAAAGACACTGTCCAAGTGCACAGGGATGGGGTTAGGAAAGAAAGCCATAACAAAAGGCCATGTATGAGAAAGATGCTGATACAGACTAAAGGCTTAGCTCTTGTGTCTCACAGACTGAGAATTCCTTTTCAGAAGTCGATCTATATATATCCTGGAACCTGTTATCCCAGTAATGGCCACAAAGCATAGAAGGTAATCAAGATTTTTTTACCTTTTGTTAGTTAGTTTGGTTTGGGATTTTTTGGTTTGTTGTTTTTGTGGTTTTGGCTTTGGGTTTTTGGTGGTGTGTGTTTTTTATGTTGTTGTTGTTGGTTTTGTTGTTGGTTTTGTGTCTTTTCTGTGTGTCATATTTAGGCATTTCTGAATGTTCTGCTCTCCCGAGGATAACACATCCACTCAACTGAAATACAAGTAAAATACATTTTTGTTATATCTTGATGTGTTTTAGGACATGTTTTTCTTACTTCTCTAGTTACTTAATACAGTGGCAAAACCTAGTTCTGTCTTGTATGACTGTGTAGATGCTATGGGTTTTAGATGAGACAGGAAAGGAGGCTTCAGTGCAGGGCAGAAATACTCCTACAGTTTTGAGTATCTTCAGGAACTGCAGAAACCTTCTGCACAGTAGCTCACAGAATGCAAGTGATACCATTCCCCTTTCTAATCCAGGCAAATAGTTTTCCCAGTCTAAAATATATGTCTGAGAAGTGCCTCAGAAAGGTGGACAATTAAGTCCATCTGCTCACACTACAGAAAGAGAACAGTCAAGATAGTGACATAATCTGGTTTAGTTTATGTTCTTGCCACACCACCTGTTTTAACACTATGCTGACTTTTTCAAAAACCATGCACTTGAGCATCCTATCAGCATACGTATTTTTTAACATAAAAAATCCTTTTGAATTCAGATTTTGAGGTTGAATTTGGAAGTCTGTAGGGACAGAAGCATGTAGATGAAAAGATGATGTTTGATGAGTCAAATTTAAAACTTATTTTTGTCCCCTTGCTTGTAGGCTTTGCTCAACAGTTAATGCAGCTTTCAAATAGTCTTTGTCACATCTCCAAAATAGTATTCATTTGCATTCTGACATCTTTTAGCACCTCTCTTACCTTTCCAGGTACTTTAATAAAGCGGTGACACCTGGTTCTATCCTGTGTGATTCTGTTGCTGTTTATGGAAAAAAGCAGTTGTAGCTGGAAGCCTGTCTGCCTTGGTATACATAGACTTTACTAGTGGTTAATGCTGAATGAAAATACTATTAATTACATGTGAATATTTTTATCTCCACAAACATAAGATATTTTACAGTCTATTCAGTGTTCTAAACTATTTCTGAAACAGAAATTTTAGTGAAAAGTAGCCATAATCCTCTTTAAATGATACAGGTAGAGTGGATACTGAATTCCATGTAGAACAGACAACGCACTTCTCTGAACCTATGTAAAATAGTGTCACTGCTTTGTTCTCTGCTAAGTTTAAATCCATTTTTAAGCTAGCAGATTCAATAGTCTGTGTGGTGCTACTACACGATTTAATGATATTTAATGATTGCATTCAGTACTATTATTAATAAAGTTCAACAAAAAGAACAGTGTTGTGGAAAAGCAGTAATATCCCTTATGACAGCTCAAATAAGGAAGTAACCATTATTCTATTGAATATGTGTCATATCCTGATATGATTAACTTTAATTCATGTTGAAAAGACTTTTCACCTGTTACAAGAGAATATGCTTTTCACACAGGGTTCAATTTCTCTTACTAGCTTTAATAATTAAATTTATCCAGTACCAATTTTTCTCCTTTGCAAAAACATGCATACTAATTTTTGTGCATACGTATATTAACTCGAGTTGCCTAATTTCTTAGCTCTGTAAAGCTGCACTTTAAAAGTCTTCACATCTTGCCAAAGGAAAAGAAATACAGTTGTGTGCAACTAGCGTTGAGATATTCAAGGTGTTGTTTTGAATAGTATTTGTGCAACTTTTAAAATGTTGATCTGTAGTCCGTTGTTATAAATCATAATCAAACCATTATTTGCTGAAAGGTTCTAAGAAACATCACTTTATAATGTGCTTAAACCAATCAGTTGAAAGTGAAACCTTTTTAAAATGCATGGCAGCTAGCATTTTGCTACTTGAAAAAAGAAAAAACCTACAGCTTAATGAAGCAAATGCATCAATTAGGCAATTAGCTTAAAAAGCAAAAGGGAATTTCATGTCACTTTTACTTACTAAACCTTAGGATGTCTTACTAATTTACACTTAAGATTTTCTCTCATAAAGAGGTCAATAGATAGTGTGCTTGTAACTTCATTTACATAAATGGTGGTAAAAACAGCACACATAGCAAAGGAAATTTGTAAAAATCTTGAAGAAGATGCCTACTATGGAAGAGTAGTCTGCTCTAAAAGAGATCTTATGAAATGAAAATGTTGATTATTAAATCATGCTTTAATTTCTTTAATTCAGTTGCAGGAAGAGCTTAAATAAGAATGGTGTACAGAGAGAATATTATGTCTTGAATGCTGTGTTGCAGAACTGGTAATTACTCTTACAGCAGAACATTTTCCCTCTGTTAGAAGCTGTTTACCTCTGTTGGGGAGGCAGAGTCTCCAACCTTTCTTTCTCTGCCTTTACTCTATGAGAACCAAATGTGATTTCCCTGATACCTTTGCTTACTTGAACAGTGACAGTTCCTCACTGTTACACTGCAAATGCAGGATGGGGCATGTGAAAAGAAAGTATTCCTGCAACTCTGATGTGTTTTGTAAGATGATGTGACCTCCTTTAAAACAGCCAATGATCCACATCCATTTCTAAAAAGCACCTAATACCTCCCCCCTCCTGTGAATTACATATGATGTTATTTTGATGGGTGAAGCTTGTTCTTTCTTATACACCAAATATTTTCCAGCCATAGTGTTCTAAAATACTTCTTCAAGACTACACTGGAAATGAATCAGAGAACTTTTCTCGGTTTTATTTATATCATAATACTAATATGTAACTGATGAGGGCCCCAAAAAAGGGGCATCATTAGAACAGCTTTTAAAACAATTAAATTAGTGAGAGATGTTGCATATCTTTATAAACTGTTCTTGCAGGCTTTTTGGTGTAATCTTTAATCACTGAGTGTCCCTAAATCTAAAGTTCCCTTGCATGAGGATTTTATAATCAAGTGCCATATCAGTGCTGATACAGTTCTTGATGCTCTCATTAGAAACTTCTTTCAGATCACACTTTTATCTTTTCTAGACTTCTGTTATTGCTTTCTCACATTGATTAGTATCCAAGAAAAAAGGTAATGAAAGAGATTCTACCTAGTTAAAACCCTGACTTTGAATTCCGACAACTTGTCTTTGCATGCAGCATCTACTCTTGGAGACTGATTGACAACTGACTTTTCTTTGAAGCCCTAGGTCTTACCTATTTTTCTAAGACAGTGATTTTCAAAGGCTCACCTAATTCTTCAAGGTTCTTTGAAAATCCCAGGTTAATTCTTGATTCATTCAGCTATTGACTGTACAGCTCTTTTCCCATTATACTATTACCTGATATCTTGAAATAAATTGTGTTTAACTGGATCTTATGGGTATATTTCTTAGAGGTAATTGTAAGGGCTTTTAAAACTCAATTTAGAACTATTCTATAAAGCTTAACTCTAACTCAGAATTGTAAATTCCTCAGACTGACCCAAAAAATGGATTTGTACCTACAGAGGAAAAGCTTACCCTCAGGATGTTCTATTAGTTAGCTTTCGGTAAGTAAGCTGCCAACCTGGCTGTATTTGGGATGTATCAGTGTGGCCTCTATAAGCCAGTTGAGGGCTTCTGTGCTTGAGCAGAGGAGTAACAGAAGTCCAAGATTTTCTTGCCTGTATCAAAGTTCTGTGTGAGCTCCTGTAACCTAGTTGCAACCAAAATACATTTTTTTACAATAAATCCATATAAAATATGCCAACATGCTTCAAAAGTCAATTTGTCCTTCTGTATATCATAAGGCAGTGTGCTTGAATCACGCTCATTGGGATGTGATCAATCTGTTTCAGTTCTCCTTTATACCTTTTCTTTCCCTTCCTTCATTTTCCACCTCATGGTTCATCTAGAGTCCAAAAAGGTCTGGCATAGTCTGTGAGCCTGCATGGCTGCCATTTGGCCTCCGTTCTGCTTAGGGACCATCTTATCTCCACACCTGATTTTACTGCCATTAAATATACTGCCAGTCTGCATAGGCAAACCGATGTAAAAGTAACTGCACTATGCCAGGAGAGGTCCAATTAAGCTTTTTTATTATTATTTTATTCCTTTCTTTCTTCACGGTTTTTCTTTATTTGTACCAGATTGCCTTAGCCTGCAATCTTACTAAACCTAGCAATGGCTTTTATCTCAGCAATGTTGCTGAGCATGTCTAATTTCTTTCCCCATTGGCCTGCCAGATTCAGGGGACTGGCTACATGGTTGTAGACCTGTCAGCACTGAAGGACAGGAGGGAAATATTTTGTTGCACAGCTATAAAACCTCTTCAGCAAAGCTGTTAAGAATTGCACAACATTATTGTACTAGGATGCATAGTATATCATCTGAACCTTTCACAATATTGATACTAAAAAGTAAGGATCATGATACTGCAAAACATGTGAAACTATTTAGGTTACACGTTTAGAGTCTGGGGAATCTCTCTCTTTCCTATAACACTGTCTTCCAGACAATCTTGATTTTATTGTGGACCTGAGTACACTTCTCTGGGAGATTTTGCCTTATATTATCAGGTCTTTTGTTGCAACTTGTGAGGATTATTTCTCCCTCATCAGTGGACCCCCTACAACTTCCCTCCAGGTCCCTTGAGCAGTCCCTGACCACACATATAGTATTTACCTGGTAGAAAGCCCCTTTTGCTGGCATGCACAAGTCATGCTTGCAGTACTGTCCCCATGCTTGGCCTAAGCTGGGATGAGCTTGAGCGTCACAAAATGTCATGGCTTCTCGAGGAGCCAGACCCTGTGTGAGACTACAGAATGACACACTGTCCTGGTTCCTCAAATACCACAGTAGCATAAATATGTAATACCTTTGATAATACTCAGAGGTTTCAGTTTATTACTGTTCCAGGAAGAGGTTCCAAGCAATTGAGTTCATTCCTGACCCTCTGTCTATTACATGTTTGCTCCTTATCGACCCCGGATGAAGCCTTATCTTGAAAGTGGAATTATTTCAGGGAAAAAGCATATTCAGAAGAGTTCATCAAGTGAACAATCTTACTTAATATTCTCCTTAATGACCTTGAGTCATGAATGAAACTTGCTGATAAAGCAGAGATGGGGTCAGTCTCAATGCAGAGGAGGAGCTGAATATCAAGCAGGATGAACTAGGTAATATTGAAAGCCGAAATGAATAAAAAGAGATGCATTTTAATAGTGGAAAAGACAAAGCCATGCATCAGAAGCAAGTATTAATTTGTGCTATAATCCAAGCTCTCATCAGTTAGAATAAAAAAGACTTAAGTGCATTAGGCAGTCATAGGATGTTTATGAAATACCAATAAATTTGGCTGTGCAAAACCTGTGATAGCAAGAGGCATATGATAAGGCATTTCTAGGTCTTGTACTGAGTATTATCAACTATGTAAAATATCGATGGGGTTCCTTCTGAAATGCCATGGACATGTCTGTCTTCAGGAAGGATGAAAATGATATTGAAAACTACTGCAAATAAGGACTCCTAGGATTGCTGGTTCTTTCTCAAGGAAATGACGTGTTTCTTCAAGAACAAATAGATTACAGCCATTGTGTGTACCTCTTGCCTAGGAAATTGTTGCAAGTACTGAAACAACCACTGCACTAGCTTTCCAGGGGGAATACGAAATCTAACCAGATTTATCATGACATATGATAGAGTTATAAACGAGATTATGCTACACAACTGCTTGTCTGGTATAGCAAGGGACTAGATTTGGTGCCATGCAATTGCTTCAAGTATACGTTTTCCCTTTGAAGAGAGATTGTAAGTTTTCAAGAATTGGAAATAAAATTTAACATTCCACACCAGAGAGACGCATTCCCAGAACTTTTTAACCTCTACAAAAGAGGCAGTGAGGGATAGTGTGAATCACTTTTGCCAGAAATATTTACTTGTAGGTTTGTTTTGGGTTTTTTTTGATTTTTTTCCACAAGGTATTCTGGAGAGTTTTGTTGAAGGTGGGGTTTTTTTGTAACATAATGCAAATTTTGCACATTACTGGCTCTTTCCAGCTAACTGGAAGAACCTTTTCTTCACACAATCTGGGCCTCCCTGGTTTGGAAAGAAATATATTTATATCCTGGATTTTTATGCTTCTTCATTATCCTAAAAGGAAGTTTGCCTTTCTCTGTTAGTTTCTCTGAGTCCCCAGTCCTTGATGAACTTTGCCATACTGTGGAATGATTTCAGGCAATGCCTTTTCATCCTCTTTGGGTTTTTTCTGTCTGCAATATGTGCGTGGATTGTGACAGGAAATGCATAAGCAACTTGTTGATAATGATACCATCTTGTGTGTACTGACAGAATCTTTCAGCTGAAGACACTTTTCAGAATTTTTGTAGTTTTTATTTCCAGAAGGGTTCCTTTATTCTCAGCCCAGGTTTAGCTATTCTAAAAAAAATTAACCTAGGGAAAACAGGCATCTAACTACATCTGAACATAAAAGGTCAGTGATTTTGCCAGATCCAAAAGGACTCATGAGAACGAGAATAGCAGAGTCTCTAGACAGTTCAACGAAAGGTAATAATTCAGTTACTATCAGAGTTCCAGCATCCACAAGCTATTTTCTTTCAGACTCCTAGACATTCATATGTCAGGCTTCAGGACAAGAAACTGAGGAATTTACCTTCCAGAAAAAAAGCATCATTGTATTTCTCAGTCAACCCTAGAAATTATACACATTTTTTTTATTCAGGCATTCATTAAAGAACTTAACCTTTGATGTGTTCCAGAAAGGACAAGATTTCAAAATTCAGCTGAAGATTATATTAATTTTCCTGTATTGTTAATTATACCTGTATCCTAGTTTTCTGAAGTTTGGGGGTTCAGTGGAACAGGCATTCTATAATTTTTCTTCCAGTTCTAAATCCTTTTCCTAGCATGATCTAATTTCCCAAATTCGTAAACTAAGTCTGCAAGAGTAAATATAATTTCTGCAGGAATATATTGTGCTTAATCATTTCACTCTCATTCTCTGAACCATTGATCAATTTACAGATGGGGCACTTCTGTAAAAAAGAAAATTCTCTTCAAACATTTCCTACTAGCAGTTATAGTAGGCTTATAGTTAGTTTGACAGGTAGCTGCAGCTTCTGCATCTGGAATCCTTATGTGTGCATTTGTCCTTTTTGTTCTATGTCACTCAGGCCAAAGAAGGATTTTCTATCCTCTAAAAAGTTTGTTTGGAATTAAAAAAAAACCAAATACCTATCTGTCTCTGTTCTAAGATTTTCACAGCTAAACTAGTAGACTTCGGTTGACATAACCAAATTAATGCAACAGTTATCACTGAAGAGAAAAAATACAGCTAGTACGTACGACTAACCACTGTCCACTACTTTCAATCTATATACCTAAAACATTTCTGGGTGCATGTAATACTTGATAAAAGGCTACCCTTGCTCACTTAAAGAACAGTGCTGCTTCTTGGGCAAAGAGCAATGTTTCAATTTTATCAATTTGATGCTTGGCTTCAATATTTTAAGTCCATTCCTGCACTTTAGAAGAGAGAAGAAGAAAAATACAAGTTGTTCAATAAATGGTCTAATCCTCACAATTCCTTTCTTCCTGCCTCTGCTGTCCCAAATGTCTCCACTAGTTCTTCGTCTCCTCCAGCATTCACTGCCTTCCCAGATGGACAGGAGTCATCAGCTGCTGGGACTGGCTTTGTGTTGTGGATATACCGGTTGCCTATTTGATTTCTGCAGCTTAAAATGGGAAAATGTTCTTTCTACCTCTACTTTCAAAAAAAAAAAAAAAAAAAAAAAAAAAAGAGACACTTACATGAGTCTTTCTCATCTACTCAGGTTATATGTAAGAACCTAACTCCCTTTTGAAGCACAGTGAAAACATTTAAACATAGCATACTAAAACATTCAAGCATATTTAAAGGCATACAAAACAGAGGAAATGAAGAAAAAACCAAACCAACCAACAAACAGTCCCAAAAAAACAAAGCAGGCATCACATAAGGCACTACACAAAAGATATCTCTATCCTTTTTCCCTCATTTCTATTTTTTTTTTTCTCCAAGATGGAAGGTTTGACCTTAAAGGATCACAGAGCACTGTAGGCACATTAGTAAAAGAAATACCCCTCCTTGTTCAGCATGCTTTTAAACAAGAGATTATCTACAACAATTTGTTAAATCATTATTAAAAATGCTCTAGATGTACAGCTAACACATGTGTGTGTGTGTGTGTGTATCAAAGAGAATGAAATGGGTCCCATGGGAAGACCTATTTAGCAGAACATGAAATGTAGATCATTTTGACTTCTTAGATTTTATGGGAGGAAAGTTGGGAATTTTGGTTGACCTGAACCTGAAATTTACAACACAAAACTATGAGATGTGAAAGACTGCAGAAGCAATCTTTGGGAAAGTAGTTTAGGGAAGAAGGAAATAATGTCAGGAGGGCCAGAGAGATTGTTCTCAAAAATATCTTTTGTTATGTCAGTAGAAGGGAGAACGATTTATGTAATCCAGAAATACAAGTACTATCTGGCAGTCTGCTTTTAATAAATATTTGCTGTTTGTTGCGATTTCCAGAGGTCTGCCCTAGATTAGCAATAGGAAAGTTGCTGAAGTTTAAGAAATGTATAGCCTTCTTTCAGCAGAGGCTTACTCTTCACCTTTGTCAAGGAGTGTCTTCTCCGGGTGAGATCTGTTCCCAGCAAGTGGTGGTGGTCGAATGTGTGACAAGAATATAAAGAATGTCTTGTCTGAGGAAGAATAAAATCAGATGGGCAGAAAGGACTCTGATATTTTTTACTGTGGTTCTTTTTTTATTAAGCATGTCTGGGGCATTTTGAGACCCTCTTCCACCTTTAAAAAACATGAAGACCCCATAGGTATTTACTCACTGAGTGTTTCAGATTATTCACTGCCATTTTAATCAATGCTACTTTTCTCATTTGTTTTTCCATTGCTTTATTATCCCACTCAGAGTCTTTAACTCAAAATACTGTCTGTAGCTATTCCACCTTCAGGTGGGTGACTTGAACAATTATCAGCTATGAGTATCAGTTCCAGGGGAGAAAATATAGGGTGCATTTTTAGCTTTTTCTTCTTTCTCTTGCATGCTGCTCCAAAAGACACACACACATGGTACTTCAGCCTTTGGACACAGCAGTCGCCATGGGAATCTGAATGTTTACCTCCAGGTCCTTTACAAAAGTCCACCTTCTTTGTGACAAAAGTGTTTCTATGGTAACATTTTACTGGAGGCTGTAGAACTTAGACAGGATGTGCCATAAGGCTTCTTTTGCACATTATCTATCTTAAAAATGTCAATGTAGGTTTAGCTATATTAAGGCAGGTAATAGTGAGAAGAAATGTTTCCCCTGGAGACTAGACTGTCTAGGAGTTGTTGAACACGATTCATCAGAATTTTACTTTATTCCAGGTTTTTACTGTGCTCTTTCATTATTTCTGATAGGGTGCCCCATTTTTCAGTGGTAGTCATTCTCTGAACAATATTGGCTGATTGGATTATCTTCAAAGAAAATATTATATCAATATCACTCCTGCTCCTTCTTTAATAAATGAAATAAGACTTTTGATTTCTCAGAAGATGTTGGTGTTTTTCAACTTTCTAAGATGCTGTTCCGGTATTAGTAAGGAATGTACTGGACTGAGGGTTTAAGTATGGGGTTTTATTTTTTCTTTTGATTCACTATAAATCATTGTCACATCTGATAATGGCTTTCACCTTAAAAAATGAGATGACACTTCCTAAATTAAAATGAGCCATGTTTTCTCGCTGAGAGTCATCCATTGATGTCGGCTTCCATTTACAGCAGAGCCTGAGCAGCTAGCAGTGTTCTTGCCTTGTAATAAATAATTTTGGGTTATCATCATTGTTTTATTAGTGTGCTATCAGCCTTTATATTTATTGTTATCCATCAGTGAAGGGACTCTTATTTCTGTCAGGTATGTCGGCCCATTTTGTTTCCCTGCCTGTTTCAAAATGCTGGTCCTGGCTTTGCAACAGCCATTGCTTTGCTTTCACTTTTGGGACTAGCTACAATACGGGTTATTGTTAATGTCGATCATTCTCTGCCGGCAGTTTCAGCCAACACCGTGCTGCTTTTAACAAGAGCCTTAACCAGATCATCTTGCTTGGCCAGGGAAAGGTGTAGAAGAGAAAATGAGATGAGCTAAAAGAATTAGGACAAGTAAAGGTATTTTGTGAATGCATTTGTGACAAAATAGCTCAAATGTTGATTTGTTTGGGTGAAATGAATTTGTTCTCAGAAACACAAGGATCAGACTCTTCAAGTTTAAGGTGAGGGAATGTATATTTAGAACAAATATTACCCTTTGACATTAACCCTAAACTGAAAATAGAGTCTGAATCTACCTCTGGCGAAGCTTCTTATATGTACAGTCTTCTTGGGTAAGGAGCAGCTGTTCTCACACAGAAGTTGGATGAAATGCAAATTCTGAAAGTAGGAAACAAACTGAGTCACACCCCATAGAATTAATACTGCCTGTCACCTTACACATACTGCCATCAGGGAGGAGGGTGCCAGCATTCCTCATGCTCACTGGCTGAGAAGACTGCAGAGTCTTATTCACTGCTGGTGCACTTAGATACACACCCACTTAAGAGGATTGAGAGGAGTCCCATCAGCCTGCTCAGTCTAAATAATCCGAGCTGTTTGTCAGTGTATGATTAAATCTTTGCCATGTAAAAGCACAAAGAGGGGAAAGGAAATTATTTCCATTCAACCTGTTGGCATTTGGAGTATTTCATTCAAGACAGCATTACTTTATTCTGCTTTGTAACATAGGTGTAATGCAATTAAAAGCTTTACATGTGAAAAATTCATGCACACATTGTTTTCTCTGGCATTAAATCCACATGGAAAAATAAGCAATTCAATAAAATATGGAAGCTGTATTTTCAGAAGGCTGTCAGAGATGCATCTGAAATTAGTTAAGTACTTTTTAACAAGCATTCATTGCCGTACATGTTAGATAACTGTGCACACAATCATTTGATCCTTATGTGTACTTCTTGGTGCTTGGTTTCAGACTGACTCAAAATTGGAACATTTACTTAGCTGGATTGTCTAGAAATGTGTTTGGCCAAGACTCTACACAACCATAGATGCTGTTTGCTGGGGATTCTTCCTAGTGGCAAATTTCCCAGACCTCAGGAGTTAAAGTATTAAGCCAGCTTACCTGAAGAGGGATGAGAAATACTCTGTGATGCTACCTGTTTCCCCTCCTGCATTTCTTTGGTTTATTTCAATCCATATGTCTTTCCTTCTCTGAAATAAAACATTTCTGTGTTCAAAATAATCAGTTTAACCCTTCTGTAATTGAATTGTGCCCAGCCAAATGAAGTCAGTTAATGCTAGTATCTTGGACAAATCAAATTAATTAATGCTGGCCTCCACTCCTTCCTCAGGTCTTCTCTGCTGTTACACGAAACTGCACCTTGGATAAATAGTAGGCCTTCAGGGCACCATTTATTTTTCTTTACCTAAGCCGCCTGCCCCCTCTTCTCAGCAGTTCAGAAACTATTTGATACTGCTTTTCCATGCCCAGGAACAAGGATGAGGCACAAAGGTTAGTATAAGGCTTGTTCTCAACTTGTAGACTGCAAGAATCTAGCTCCTTCCTCACTTCTTCTCTTCCTTTAATTTCTGTCTCTAGCAGCATCTATATTGCTCTTTTTTTTGTACTTTGATTCTCTCTTTCTACCCATGCTTGTTGCTCTTGGAGTGCAGCCCACTGATGGAAGACGGAGATCATCTGAAAGGACAGGAAGGTATTTTAGCTTTTTCACAACTTGCAGGAAAAAGAAGTCTTGATGTTTTGGTTTGTGGTTTGTTTGGTTGTTTTTCTGTGGTGTTAGAATACAGTGATAAATAACCAGTGGGTATGAAATCTGAAGTTTGGCATTCAGGGAGATCTGTCTTGAGATTTCACAGCACCACTGGTGCTCCACCTCTGTCCTAGGAGCTGAGCAGTTTTACAGAAATGGAGGGAGAGAGGGCCTGGTGATGAGCCATATTCATCTGCTTTTTTCCTTTGCCAGTAAGCAGGTTTTCCTTATCCCTTGAAGTACCAGAAGAGACCTGTCATCTTCGTCCTGTCATAGGGGTGGAACTGGTACAGGAAGGCAGTCCTGTACCTGAAGAAAGGGAGAATGTAGAGAGGGTCTCAAAAGTGCTCTGGGCTGCAGCCTGCACTACAGAATCCTGATCTTTCTTGGAGTAAGGGTCTAGTTTAAGGCAGAAAAGAACGTTGCTGTCTTTGGTCACCATCTCCTCTAAACTCCTTGAAAGTTTTTGTAATATTTCCATTTAATCCCTGTGGAATTTGGTGAGAAAGTTCAAACAATATCACCCTGGATATCACTGAGAGCCAGGGTAACCTAAGTAATATTCCAATAATGAACATTCTCTTGTGCCATCAGTATTTGCTCCATAATTAAAGTAGAAGTTTCCACTATACATTTGATTTTGGAATTTCCATAAACTCCAAAGTGGGCTAGATTTCCTACAAGACTGAGAATCCCTCCCCCTCTCCCTCCCTCCCTCCCTCCCCAAGTAAGGACAGAGAAAGGAATTGGATAATATTTGCCTGAAGACAATATTCATTAAGAAGAGGAGGATGTGTATTAATTTTTATCTAAACAAAAAGAATAAAACAAAAATTGGGATTTCAAATAGGCTAACAGGGAACAAGAAGGGTTTTTTTTCTCTTACTAAATACTTGTTATGTATATAATTTTTATTGCAATTTATAAAAATGTGTTTCAATAAAGCTCTGTTATACAGGGATTGATAACAGTTAGCAGAGTAATTTGATCATAGATTTTTCCATCAATGCACTTCTATTGTGATCCTGTCTTTGGTTTGTAGTTCTCATTTACGTGAAATAAAAAATCAATAACATATATTGTTTATGTTTGCTCAACAATTAACTACTCCTTGGGATGAATAAGGATATACTCGTATCTACCTAGTAGCTTGGAAAAAATAAATCATAAGCCTTTCAGTATTTTCATGGTAGCATTCCTTGACAAATTAGGGAGAAAGTGGTCCCTAAACCTACTGTTAATGCAATTACCTTGAGAGAGAATTATATCCAGCACCCCTACTTCCCGGGCAAATTCCCTAGGCTGAGACTTGGTACCACCTTTCTCCTTCCAAGGCCTTAAAGCAGGTCATTAAGCACAGCTGAAGGTTGAGAGGTTTGCACCTTTCTGGCAGTTATGTTATTTGGGGCTGGGGTGTGGGTGGGAGCAGTGTCTGCCTCACTCCACTTAGCCAGCAATTTCAGCGTCACTCATCGTAGGATACGTAGGGCTCAGTAATACTGGACTCAAGTGTAGTTTGGTTATCCTGTGCAGCTCTATTAAGACTGTAGCAGGAGGTCATGTGAGCTCAGTTACAGCTCACAAGAATTTGAAAGAATTGTTGTGACTGATTTTGTACTCTTTTAACTAGCAGCCAAGGTAAGAAATATAATTTTTGCTCTATAGGAGTAAAATAATTTAAAAACATATGAATGAACAGAATTTATTATTCTTTATTGTACCAAATTCTTCCATAATTAATTTTGGCATAATGAATTTAATTAAATAATGAATTTAATTAAAGTAAATAGTAGTAAATGGTGACAATAATCCATGGAAGCCTGTCAGATAAATAAATAGGTATCTTGACAGACTTTGTTGAATACTTTTTATGGCCTGTTCAAGCTGTAGTGTTGTGTAGTGTAGTATTTTGTACGTTGTGTAGTGACTTTTTATTTTACGAGGTCTTTCATTTTTTTTGTGATGGTGGTGAACTGTTTTTGAGGGTACAGTCACATTAAGTCTAAACCAAATCTTAATTTAGCATGTACTTTCTTTCCAGTAAAAGAAGAATATGGTGTGCCCTATTACTGAAGTGTAGCTGGCTGAGTTATCTTAGCTGTCATCTTCCTTTGGAAAATACAGATCCTGGGTTCTAATGCTTAGTACCATAATACAGATCTCTTTACAGAGTGGGTTTGCTGTAATCTACTAAGAGATTCTTTTATAATTGTAGTGCTTGGAAGTGTTTTCATGGCTTTCTAAGTTTGTCATCAGCAGAGGCTGAACAAAATAGTAAGGAGTCATATTACCCAACTTAAAATCTTGAGATCACAATTCAGTATCCTCTGGCTTTATATGTTGGGGTCACTCCAGAATAGCACCTGTAGGCAGAGAATGTCATACGAAAAACAATCTTATTTCAATGACAGCTGAAAACCTCAGGCTGGTCCTTACAGGAGTAGTCATCACATCATCTAATGCTCCAGTTCAATCTAGCCCTTATTAAAGAATAGTGGACACAGAGATGCAGCTACCATTTTATCCAGATATTTAAATTGAAGGAAATCTAATAATATTAAATAAATAAATAAATCTTTCTTGTCTTTTACAAGCTAATTTTAACAAAATCAGTTATTCTTTTCCTGTGATTTTACCTTTTAGTTACATAATACTGTGTTTCCAAAAAAGAAAAGAAAGGTGATTAGGAGATTAGGATGAGAAAGGACCTTCTCTGTTATCTCAGACACGTTGTGCACATTGGATAGGAGGCAATTTTAAGTAGCAGGGATTCAAGGATTTATTTTGCATAAATTCTATGTACCTCAGGGGCCTGCTGGCTTGGACGGAGGTTAGCCAGTAACTGCAAACCTTGTCTGTGTTACTATTGATTCTGTCTTTCAGGCATAGTTACAAAGACAAGTTTCTAAGAAAAAAATGGTGTCACAGTCCATTGCAAAGTGTTTACCAAAGCGAGAGTAAAAAACATCTAAAATGTGCTCTTCTTTCTCTTCCTGAAGCAGTGAGATTCATTTTAAATAAATGCAGATGCTTTAAATGTGCACTACCATTAATATTTTAACAGTGTTCTTCGATAAGCAGTAGACTTTTTAGGCATTTGTTCATATTTAACCAAGAAATAATGGAATTTTATTGAATTTTGAATCATTAAGGAAAGAGAAGAGAGAGGGATGATGGATCTCTATTCGACCTGGTCACCTTTCCTTGGGTTTAGCCTTCTGTAGGATGCTGGAGAAGGTTTCTCTTTCCCAAGAGCCATCGAGCTTCCACTTATGTCACTCGCGGCAGGGTAGAGCAAGTCAGCCAGCAGGAGCCTTTAGCTGCAGCACAGCTGCGGAGACCCAGGGAAAGCTGGGACCTGATGAAAAGAAGAGGGGCTTTCCCGTGCCCTCTAAACCTAGACAGTGATTGTTGCGAAGCTAAAAGCAAGACAATAGTTTGTCTTCAAACACTTCTGTTTACTTTTTGTGACTCAGCTGTTAATTTCTTTAGCTGTAATTATCTGTTGCTAATACTCTTCTGGTTTTCAAAAGAAAGTCTTAGAGACTGCAAATCTCTAATTAAAGACTGCAAATATTTAGGTTTTTTAAGGATGCTTGAAAGAAAGAGGGTGTCAGTTCTATTTCAGGGCTCCAGCTGACCTGAAATTATGTCAGGCTTTTCTTCAGCCACTCACTGGTTTGCACCATTAACCTGAAATTCAAACTGTCCCGACAGAAGAGGCCAGGGAGGTCAATCAGGAAGACAGTAGGGATCTATTTTGTCTCTTATCCAGACAGTTTAGGATTGCTCTTTAAATCACATGTACTGTTGTGTTCAGTCTACTGTTAGGAATCCCAAAAGAAAAATTTCCTTCCTCCAATCTCCTTTCCTTAATGTCATAATATTTTCATTTTTTGCATGTTCTTTTTAACACTTCAGGTACCCTAGTCAGTCTATAGGCTATTTTTATACCTTTTCAAATAATTTTAATAGAGATTGTTTTGCTGAAAGAGTTGTGTATGTTTCTTTATGTTTAAATAATAAAACTTCTATCTAGGTCTCCAGGAGTTTATTGGTGATACTGCAAAATCATAGCACCAAAGTAACAAGATAGAATTTGGCCAGCTCTAAGAATTTGTTCCCCAAAACTCTCAAAGCAGTGAATGAAATCCCGTGGCACATAACAACTTGCCTGGTTTTCATTTACGTGGATGAGGGGTCTGCTGTGAGAAGTTCTCTTTACCCATTACTGAATAGAGTAGCATGAGGAAAGGAGGTTACTGTTTGAGTGAGCCCAAAGATCTTTGACAGCAAGCTTTCCCTCACAGACAGACTAGTTCCAGCACTTAAAATAAACATTCTGAATGTTCACATATTTCCTGTAATTGCAAATGGTAAAGTTAAGAGTGTTTTTATAAGTTGCCTCACAATAATTGAATCACACATCACAGTCTCCTCTGTGCATTTTTCTCAGCTGTATAGTAAGAGTAATGTGTATGGAGTGGCTTGGGCAACAACGTTAGGGGAGAAATAGGATGAAGAAAGCTCAAGGGAATTGGTACATCATCTTCCTACATGAAAACAATCTTTCAGTAGTAGTAATATTGCTCTTACTGAAAGCTATTCTAAATAAATGAAATATTCCACTAGAGGAAATAGAAAGCAAATTTGTTTTGACTTCACAACATATCAATAAATATTGTATTTTCAGTGGTGTGAAAGGAAGACTTTGCTGTAGCCAGATGAACAACATATTTCTATTCTAAGAAATAGCCTTAAAAAGGAAAACAAACCACATAATACTTTTTCTTTAAACAAATAAAATGTCTTTAATGAAGAAATGGAGGAAAAGAAAAAGTAATTATTTTCACTCGACAACTAATCATTATGCACTTACATTAACTAAATCAACTAATTAACTAATAAAACATATTTCTCTCAGTTTAGCTGCATTGCATAATAAAATATTCTGGCTTCAGCGAGTGTGTTTTCTGCTGAGCGTTGTGAAATTTAATAGAGAAGTAATGTCTTATTGATGCTTAGTTTTTGTGACCTTTTCCATCTTGTATTAGTGACATATTGGTCCTCTGTCTCCAGAACTATGGGATTCTAATGAATAGTATAGAATGGGTCAGATAATGAAAGTCCCTGGTACATTAACTTTCAATTTCATGAATGTCTGAATACAGCCTGGAAGATAAATAACAGGCATTTCCTTCCTTTTGCATTTTAACATTTATGACCTGGTTACCATTTTCTCTTTGACTGTTACCTCACAACAGGTCCTATATTGTAATGCCAAACTGTATTTCTGCTTTTAGCAAAGATCAAATATTGTAACTCACAGAGGGAGACAGATTATGCCGAAATTCGGCTAAATGCGATAGTCTAATTCCCATATTTTTTTTTATTAGCAAAAGCAATTTTTTCTTTCCAAAGTTATGTTCCTTGTGTAATAAGGTCACACTCAGATGGTTTAGGAAAGTGGTTAAACTTTGTTAGTGGTTGATCCATGTCTGAAAAAAAAATGGTAATTACTGTTATAAGCAGCATCTGATCCTTGTAATCTTGTAACAGTAGGTGTGATATATGGAAAATAGCCAAGGACAGGGATTAACCAGTATTTATAGTATGGATGTAACTGTACATAGAATACAATATTGCATATATAATATACATATTATATTATAGAAGCTGGAAATAGTTAGACTTCATCTTGCAAGTGTGACAAGAAAGAACTGTTAATGATACGGCTGAGGGTGCAGCAAGGTGGGAACCCAATCAGTCTTCTACCTCTTCATAATATGTTAATATAGCAGTTAGTATTTTTGCAAAGCTTAAGAACTGACCTGAAGCTTTCTAGGCAGGGCTTCTAGACTGTGTTTCAGAAGAAATTACCTTGCAGGTCAGAACATCCTCTTCTGCTGATTTCAAGAAGCCTGTGCAATGTCAAGTTGTATAGAAATGGGTATCACAAAATTCTTGAGAACACAGGTATTAATAATGCCTAATGTTAAATAACATCAGTGAAGCATCTTCAGAATCTTTCTGTCAAAACCACTGAAAAGTATTTTCAGAGGACAACAGGGTGAAGCATATGTTCTGCAGAAAAGTTCAGCTGCATTTACTTTCCTTCAATTCAGCAGCATTCAGAAACTGGAAGCAAAGTTATTAGTGTCAGTACTTGTTTCATCCATTGAGACTGATGGATATAGATGAATAGGGTGGTTAACAAGATGGGAATATAGCCAGTGCCCGATGTCTAAAGAGGAATTGGACTAGATTTCCTCATTAAAGTGAGGTCTGTGGTTTCTGTTCCAGATTTTAAACTGATCTGAGGTTGGGGCTAGTGGGAAAAGGATGTCTTTTTGCTGTCGCAAAGGAAGAAAATCCACAAACATCTTAGATTTAAGTGAAATTTTCTAGAGGGAGATATGAAACTTGATGTCTAAGGCAGGGTAGGTTACATCAGAATGTTTTATTGTTTTGTGGCTGCAACAGCTGAGTCAGTTAACAATGCATCCTGGAGAGAAATTACATGCCAACAATTTTTCAGTTCCCAGCATCAACTTTATTTATGATCCCCAAGGAAGAATTCAAAACATTCTGGATCTGGACTGAATCTGCTGCCTAGGACCCCATTCTTTTTTCAAAGCCATTTTATGTTGGAGTATTTAAAAAATGAGCAGCATGTGACACACTGTGAAATTAGCAGAAGTTCTGTGGAACCAATCATAACACTCCTGCAGTTGTGTAGGCGCTTTATAACTAGCTAACAGTTTGAAAAGCATTCTTACTGTACATACAAAATTGTAAAAAAAAAATAAATTATAGCTTCTTTTTTTGAAACAGCCAATGTTGATATTTTTGCTTTCTCCAAGAGTGTAGTTTAAAGGCCAACTGTAATTTTAGAACAGATTATGAATACCAAATATTTTATTTAAAAAAGACAAGACAGGTTTCTTTTGTGGGCAGACTGTATGCATGAAGACCAAATTTTAACTGCAGTGTAAGAATTGCAAAGAAAATTCTGTGTTGTACCTTTCAACTTGAAAAGTCTAAGGGTGACTTGTAAATATATTTTTGGAGGAGGGATTCCTCAGCGTGGGTCATGCCCACTGTCACAAGCAGTCCCATCACTTTCAAGAGCAAGGACTTCCTTACAAACAGCTGCTCATTATATGTATGTGCACATGGGGCATCTTTTACCTGGATTTATGGGTGAAAACCAGTTTCAAAGACTGTGCCCAAAGCCTTGTTTAGCATTTGAGAGATACTACTTGACAGGCCATAAAAAACCTGTGCCTGTACTTGGCATGTGTAAAAATAGTCTGCCTTGTACAATAGCCTATTATAAATAGCCAGCTAACTTCAGTTCTAGTCTGGTTCCAGCAGTCAAACAGGAAAGACAGTGTTTGGAGGGTTGGTGTGTGTGCAGGTGTACAAAATAATTCACATCTCAAGTTGTCCTCCTTCCATCCAGGTCTAGTTGACTTTGGAACATCACAGCTGGAGTTGTGGGGTTGCTGTAGTCCCTTTCCAGCCAGACCTTAGACTGTCACTGTAGTTGATGACATTGCCAAAAACAGATATAATGGTATTTTGCCAGAGGTAAATTCTACAAAGTACTGATGTCATCTACTTCCCTAGTTAAAAAGGATATTCATTGTGAAGTAGAGTGAAACTCGTATACAAGGGGAGAGACAGCAAATCAGGCTGCCATCTGGAATTAATTTACTTGCATTTTAAAATGAACTGTATTTCATCAGTTGGATTTGGTCTACTGTTAAAATTCATTTATCTTAATGCACAGACAAAAAGGTATCAAAAGTCATCATTTCAAAGTGCAGACGTAAAACATTATACAACGCGTTTTTCTCAGATGTAGGTATGAATCAATAAAATCAAAAAGAGAAAATCTGCAGCTTAATTTTTTTGCTTTTAAAGCATGTACAACAGAGCCGAAGAAGATGCACACTTTGTAGCAGAGATGAGTATACAGTTCTCTAAAATGAAAGGAATAAATCTGAAAAATTAATATGTCATTTGACAACATATTTTAAACCAAGGCATATGACACTGTATGCATTACATGGCATATTCATGATTCAGATTCAGGCAAATCTTACAGGTATCATTTTCAGTCTAAAGGGTCCCGTCTGCCTAGTTGTTGCATGAATTAAATGGGAAGTTTATTTTGTGTTGTACTGCACACAGATCTGAGTGACTTTTAAGATGACTGAGTTTGCATTACTCTCCATCATCTTACCAGGGCAGTGATCATCACAGCGTTCCTACAGGCGTTCCTACAGTGATGAAGAAAATGATCTCTCTTTTTGTGGGGTAAACCTAAACCTCCCCCAAAAAGCCTTTTGTGGGGGAGACCTAATAGCCACCTTCCAGTACCTGAAGGGAGCTTATAAAAAGACTGGAGAGGGCCTGTTTACAAAGGCCTAGAGTGAAAGGATGAGGGGTAATGGTTTTAAATTAAAAAGGAGTGGATTTAGGTTAGAGATAAGGAAGAAGTTCTTTACCATGAGAGTGGTGGAGCACTGGAACAGGTTGCCCAAGGAGGTGGTTGAGGCCCCATCCCTGGGGACATTCAAGATGGGGCTTGACAGAGCTCTGAGCAACCTGTTCTAGTTGAGGATGTCCCTGCTCTCAGCAGGGGGGTTGGACTAGACGACCTCTAGAGGTCCCTTCCAACCCAGACATTTCTATGTTTCTGTGTTTCCATGTTCTATGTAAACACTGTCTTAACACCCTCATGAAAATGAGAGGAAGCCTAAGAGGGTTTTCCTGCACCAGTATATTCACACACATGCTATGTGCAAGACCTCTGTGCTTGAGAAAGGGGGATTTTGTAAATAACTTTCATTGTACAACATGTTTATTTACAAAAAAAAAACAAATGCCCCAGCTCAGGACTGCATCAAGATATCTTTAAGTGAGAAGTGGCTCTAGAAGAACCCTTGGTCTGGTCCTACTAAGCAAATTTTAGTTATCAGCAGTTCAATTGTCTTTTGGGTCTCTATTCAAAATTGTCTTGATGAGGTGGTCCTGCTGCAACATTGCTAAGAAACATTACTCTGAACAGGTATGGATGGCTGTTCTGAAGAAATCTGTGTGCTTCACCTAGGGCAGAGGCTGAACCAGTGAGTAGCACTGTGAATACAGGTGACGGTTCTTCGAAAATGCTAAGAAATTATCTAAGATGGGAATACTCTTATAAAAAAGTGGGTTGCTGGTGCTCGCAAACACAAGATGTAGCTACATGTTTACAGGGTGAAAATCCAGGAGACAGTGTGCTTGGGGAAAGCAAGCTCGGAGGACATGCTTTAGCAGGGAAAACCTGATTTCAGTTTCCAATGATTACAGCTACAGCTTGATGGAATTTTGGTAATAAATTTATCAAGTTCCATTTGAAAACTAATTAGAAAAGTTGCCTCCTTGCTTATACAGAGTAGTAATTTCCTTTTAATTGACAGACTAAATTAATTTGCAGTTAGCTTATAGTCAGTTTCTCTTTCACCAACATGACCAGTTTGCTTTGGTATCTTTCACTCTGCGATAGGATCTGTGCACACAAGTGTGTCTCTGGTTCCTTGCATTATTTCTATGTCCAGTATAGCTTCTACCTTACTCATCTGGCAGAATTTTCCTTGACATAAACATACGTGCAGAGACCATAATTTATTAAAAAAAAAAAGGTCCCACCCCATTATATTTAATTACTGTGCTCTTATCCCTTACAATTAAATCTTCCTTTTTCACCATTTAACCCCATTTAAGCTTTCTGTAATTATAAAGCCTAGCATGGAAACTCGGGCTAAAAGTCTCTCCTCTCACGAAGCAATATAAAATGCTGATCTTTGGACATATTCCTTCTGCCCAATTCAATCAAAGCAGAAGACATTAAAGGTGGAGATGGCATTTAACTTTCATTCACCAGAACTGGGAAAAGTGCAACTAGACAACCTAATGACAGTGTTATTTATCTCATTTTATTGGAAAGTTCCCTTTAACCCATATTAACATCTTAGACTAATTAAGGAAACAATAAATTACTTCATGGATTGTTCAAAGTCTGGTCTGATGATGCAGTGACATACAAAGATTTTCTCTGAAGAGTCAATAACTTACTGTTTAATCTTTGCCAGAGCCTGCAATTCTATATTCATTTCTAGGCTTTTTTGGAAGACTTAAGTGAAAGATGTGATGGTCATATCCTAGAGATACAGTGCCAGAAAATTAACAGTCAATGTATAATCAATATTTCCAGCATATATTGATTTATGTCAGTAATTGCTTGTGAGCCCATAATGCTGACTGTTGTCAAAAGAGCCTGCTCTTTATGGTGTAAAATCTGCCAAAGGATTCCTTGTTTATCTCAATAAATGAAGTATAGTCGTGATAACTCTAAGCAAGTGTTTATGTTATATGGCACCTTTGACACTGCCCAGAGAGTAATTCATTCAGAAAGTTTATAGGCATGAATTAATAAAGACAATAGTAATTCCAGTCAGAGTCAGACAGCAAAACCCTTGGGTTGAGTCAGCCTGGGTATTGCTGATGTAGAATGTAGTTGAAATATAACAAGTCAGCTTTCCTGAACACTTGCACAGACTCTGTTCTGGTTTGCGACTTGTATTTTAATTTTTATTTTAACTAAGAAGTAACAGGGAAACTCCTGTTACACAATAAATTACAGCTTAAGGAATTGAAATACAGCACTGAATGTCTCTTGGTTAGTTGTTTGGAACTGATTCTGAAAAAAAAAAAAATAAAGAAAAGGCCTGCAAATTTAATAGATAATTGCAAATCTGTCCCTGATGGTTTGTATCAAGCACTTCTGGAGTGCTTTAATTTCACAGCTACATAATGCTTTTTCAAGGTGAAAGGTGTTCCAAATTTCATCAAAATTCACAGGGAGCTGGAGAGGACTGCAGTCATGGATTTTCAGTACCTTATATGTATACTCAGCTCCTTTCAAAAATAAATGCACAGGAACGGTGGCCATGTATCCTGGTAATTGAGGAGCAGTGTTGAGGAACAGTAGTTGGTACAATCATGATTCAGTTCAGTCCATCTTAGAGTATTTACAGAGTTGCCTCAGCTTTATACCTGACTTGGTTATAATGATGTTAATTATCACAGCAGTAATTCATGTCTTGAACTGCTTGTCTATTTGAGTGTTCACCTGTTGCCTAAGTATGTTCTTGTTTCGGTTGCGATAAGCAACTTGCTTTCCTGGCTTCTTACTTTTATATTGAAACCAGAAAGATATTAAAGGAAAAGAAATGATAAAACTTCTTTCAAAAAAAAAAACCAAAACAAAACACAACAAAAACCCACACAAAACACAAAACCAACTAAAACAAAAACAGAAAAAAAACCCACAAAACAAACAAACCAACCAACCAAAAACCCAACAAACTGAAAATAACACTAAAAACATGGGCTCTGATCAATTTAGACATGATGGCAAAGGCCATATGTTAGTGCTATCAGTCCTGCATTATCCTAGAGCTTAAAATACTTAATGGAAGATGTTAAACTTTGGTTTTCTACCATTATTTAATATTGGCAAAAGATTTTTGCTGATTCATACTGCATTAATATTAATTGTTCAAAGTAGCACTGTAGCTTGCACAGTTGAAACTAAATAGAAGTGTATGAAACATCTTTACCACAAAAGTTAGCAAAGATATAAAACCCCTTTTTTGTAGCAGAAATCCTGTGGATGAAAAATGCTTGTCCCTTACGTGTTTTTCCCATTTTTCTGAGTTTAAAAATGCTAAAAAAGATTTGAGTATGTATTATCTATGTTTAATATTCCATTATATATAAATGTTTGTTACTTAACCAAGTTATGTGACGATAATACTATGACACATGCTGAATCTAGTATATTAAAAGTTCAAATGTAAGCTATGTTGAATTACAACAATAGGATCACAGAATGTTAGGGTTTGGAAGGGAGGTCTGGAGATAGGGTCCAAACCCCTGCCAAACTAGGAAAGATTACTCAGAAATGCATCTAGACATGTCTTTAAAGTCTCCAGAGAAGGAGATTCCACAACCTGTCTGGGGAGCCTGTTCCAGTGCTCTGTAACCCCTTGTCACGGTTTAGGGTCAGAGCATCCCCTTAGACCAATAACAGATGCTCTCTGTTAACCCCCCTCCCTCCCAAAGGGAAAGAGAAAGGTAATAAGGGAGAGAGACTTAGCAATTAGAAAAGGAAACTAGAACAGCTTTAATGAGAATAATAATAATAGAATATGTACAAATATATACAAAACCAGTATCAAGACCAACCCCCCAATGGTAATTACATCACCACGGATGCTGTGGATCAGGTACTGGGGGAGTGCCGGACTGGGACCTGCAGCAGATGGGAGCTGTGGTCAGGAGCTGGATTCTGGTACTGAATTCAGGAGCACACCAATTTGGACCGAAGGCAGAATGGGCAGGGTCCTCCTTGGATGCTCCAAAGAAGGAACCGAAAGAGGACTTGATCCAAGCTGAGCAAAGCTGGCAAAGTGGTCCAGGAGGGGAGAAGAGCCTGGGAGCCCCCAGAGAGAGGGTGAGTGAGCAAGCAAGCAAGCAAACAAAACCAAAAACCAGCAAGGTAACAAAAAAACTATAGACCCTCCAGATCCCTCTGCTTTATACCAAATATAATGTATAGGGGATGGAATACCTCATTGGTCAGTTTGGGGTCACCTGCCCTGTTGGCTCCTCCCTGCAGGTGCGGCCTTTCACTTTCCTGCACTCCCAGTGTGGCACACAAGATCCACCAGTGGCCTTGGTCTGCACACCAATCCTTGGTAGTCACTCTAACCATGGGGTGTTATCACTGCCAACAGCAGACACTGTCTGTGAAAACAGGCTGCTGACTTCAGACAGTGCAGTGAGTTAGAAGAACTGAGCTGAAAAGTAAAATCACTGAACAGAATTATTTCTGGTCTCTCTCAAACCAGGATACCTCTACAGCAAAGAAGTCTTCCTCATGTTGAGGTGGAACTTCTGTGCTCGAGCTTGAATTCATTGCCCCTCATCCTATCACAGGGTATAAATGAAGAGAGGTTGTTCCTGCCTTTCTTGACGCCCAGCCCTCCTGTATTTATATACATTAATTAGATCTCCTCTCAGTCTCCTCTCCAAACTAAAAATCCCCAGGTCTCTTAGCCTTTCCTCCTAAGTCAGGTGCTCCAGTCCCTTAATAATCCTCCATTGGACTGTCTCAAGTATATCTCTGTCCCTTTTGAACTGATCTCTGTCCTTGAACTGGGGAGGCCAGATCTGAATGCAATACACTAGGTGAGGTCTCACTAGGGCAGAGTAGAGGGGGAGGAGAACCTGGACACACTCTTCTTGGGGAATGGATGTAAGCTGGTGCACAGGAGGTTCCACCTTACCATGAGGAGGAACTTCTTTACTGTAAGGGTCACAGAGCAGTGGAACAGGCTCCCCAGAGAGGTTGTGGAGTCTCCTTCTCTGGAGATTTTCAAAACCCGCCTGGATGCGTTCCTGTGTGACCTGTGCTAGATTGTATGATCCTGTTCTCGCAGGGGGGCTGGACTCTAAGACCTCCAAGGTCCCTTCCAACCCCTGACATCCTGTGATACCCTGTGGTACCTGTGATTCTTAATCCACCCCAGGATACCATTGGCCTTCTTGGCCACAAGGGTACATTGTAGCCAAGAAGATTTAGGTTGCCATAGAAGACTTGCAGACATTCCTCTGTTTTCTATTACATCTTCTTTTTAAGAATTTCTTTTAAGAATAAAACATCTGAAATGAGAGACTAAACTATCTAAAAAGAAACTGCTGCTAGGTTATGAGTAGGCTGGTGGAAATCAAAATAAATAGTACAGAGATAAAAAATTCTCATAATGAGTAGGACAACTGAAGACAAGGAAACTGTAAGAACAAATCTGGAAAAATTTAAAGAGGTGGATAAAAGTATATGCTGATGTTTTACAGGCAAAAAAAAATTAAGATAAACTGTAGTCTGTTTTGTAAATCTATTACCTATGAAAGTCTGAAGTTTTCTGGTAAATAGATTTACAAATGAAAAGGCAATAATAGAGCAATAGGATTAACAAACTTTGGAACCCATAAGAGATCATCAAAAAGAGAAAATCTGGGAATGGAGGAGCAACAAAACAAATTTCCACCATTCCCATGTGAAATCCTAAACCTGCCACCTTGACTTGACTGCAGCAGAAAGCAGTCCACTTTGTGGTACCAAGGTCCAGGTGCCAGTAAACCTCAGATTGCAGGAATACACCTGCTCAGGCAGTGAACTGCAGAAATTGGTCCTCCCTCTGGATCTGCCCTGTTTGTTCCCTATGGGGATATAGCTGAAGCCATCCCCTGGTGATGCCCAACTGCCACGCTGATCTGAAGGGAGAGGTAACTAAAAGTTAAGCCTAGTAGAGAAGCAGTTTATAGACTATTGGAAACCACAGCAAAGGATTCACTTACCATCTAACTACATCAGGAGCACTAAAAAATAACAGTTGCTGGCAGCACGGCTGCATTTCTTGTTTTTTTCTGGTTTGAGGCTTACGTAAATAAGATTTAAACTGTAAAAAGTTGATAAAGATGACATTTATAAATATTCTCTTTATCTTATTGGAATAGACATATATATCATGAATTAATTGTTCTATAAGTTATCTTATAAATATATTTAATATAATAAATACTAGAAAATGTTTGTTTTATTATTGTAATTAATTTCACCTGTAATTCTTATGAAGTTAAGATACAATTCTTTTTCTTCAGTTTCATTCTTATGCACACATAATTTTGCATTCTAAGGTAAGAAAAGAAACTCACAGGATAAGCTTTTCCTTTAAGACTTAGCTTCTGATGTCTGTATTTCTGATTTTCTGTGATTCGAGAATCTGTTTACCTCACTTGTCTCTATGATATGTTGGAACCTTGAATTTTGGCTGACACTATTTTGCAATAGTATGATCAGAAATTGGAGAATGTCTCTGAAAAAATATACAAGTGCCTGACAAGAAGAGGTGGATAAAAGAAGCAAGCACTGTGTTCAGAGGATAATTGTTCAATAAAATTAATTGAAATAGCCAGAAGAGCTTCAGGTAACTCCTCTTTCTTAAAAACTATTCGGTTATCCTAACAGAACCTTTTTTGGGCTGCAGTGTCACTCAGATAGTCCCTTGATGCTTGTCTGATTGCAAGTTCCCTCCTTCACCCAGCTCCAGTCCCCTTTCCAGAGCCCATGGGAGTCTACAGTGTTTCTGCCTTGACTTCTTTCCTAGACACAGCTGAGTATCATCTCTCACCCACTTGGGATTTCAACAGACACATAATTTGTAGGTGAGGTCTCTAGTAGATTAATAGGAGGTTTCGCTCTCTTTCATCCTGGACCATGTAGATACTCAGCCTTGTTTTACAACTTTTCAGATTTCCTCTATATCCAAATCAGGTAAAGGATAAAACATTGCTTCCTAATTTTGAGTTCAATAGGTTTGTGATTAAAAGAAAGGAAGTGCACATGAAATTTTCCATGCTAAAACTATAGTTTATTAAGACCTGATTTAGAGATTTCCTTGAGACTGAGGAAATATGAACCAGTATCCTTATATAGGTCACATCTGCTGAAGTTAACAAGAGGAAATGCATGTGATGTAGTGAGCTTGTCATTCAGCATTTCATTAGTGATTGGTAATGCTACAGTCAGCCTTTCTGTAGTCAAGAACTTAATTTAAATGTTTCATATTAGCTTACGTTATTAATACTTAAAAAGTTAACTAGCAAAAAGAAAAGTGCTGATGAAAGGGTTTTTCTGAGTTACGTTATAAAAGCATTGAATATTTCCTCGTCAGAAATGAGTGTTAATATTTTAATTACTATGAACCTGTGACTTCACCTGAGAGAAACAGGGCTATGGAGTTAGCAAATATGGAGGAGAGTTAACATTGCAGCCTAATTTTAGGATTCTTTTTAATTCTATTTTTATAGATATAATCTGTTCATTATAGGAAAAAAAAATATATCAACCTCCCAAAACCCCACAACATTTCTAATAGCTCCAGAAATGCTTGATCTATAATAAAACCCTCTCTCTCTGGTGCTTCAGTTTGCATCAGACATGGCTTTTAACAACCTTACCCTCACTGTCAGACACCTTTCTGTGAAGGCTGCAGGTAGACAGGTATTGCAGCCACAGTTGTGGTCAGCAGATTCTGCTACCATGGCTATTATGCAAGTAGGACTCTTCTTCAAAGAGTCAAGCATCTTTTTTGATGAAGAATTTATGCCTTGAGCTCTCAGTATGACACATGAAATACCTGTTGCCTTTGGAAAGACTGAGCTGGCAACTCTCAGAAGACTTTGAATTTCCATCTGGTCTCACCTGTCTGCCTGTACACCAAGGTTTCTATACAGGCTGGAGATGAGGGCTTGCTGGGGGTATGTTTATATTTTGAAAGGATAATGCAACCTTTACAGGCAGATTTTTCCTTGCCTGGTGACACCTTTGTGTTTCTAAAGACCATGGAACACACAATAATGATGTTTTTCTTACCTTGTGGAAAAGACCTGGTGATAGCTGTTCCTTTGTATTTTCTTCTATTGTAATTCCCAGAAGTTAGCACCTCTAGCTAGCATTAGTAACTACATAGAAGTGCGTCTTCCAAGGTAACTAATTTCTGAGCATTGAATATATCTAAAATATATATGCCTTAAAGGTCCTACATTTTGTTTTATCACCTTGGTTATGGCAAGTCCAGGGACAATCTCTTTAATAAACATAAAATA
Source organism: Chloroceryle amazona (assembly GCA_027560015.1). Taxonomy (NCBI): domain Eukaryota; kingdom Metazoa; phylum Chordata; class Aves; order Coraciiformes; family Cerylidae; genus Chloroceryle; species Chloroceryle amazona. Next base: position 93,664 of record JANHFX010015366.1, on the reverse strand, counting down.
TTTTAGTACATGTGAAATCTGCTGGTTTAAGAGAACAAAAACTAGAAAATTAAAAATCAGAAGATTTTGTTGACAATCCAGACTGGGCTATGGATGGATTAAATCTTGTAGGCTGGTACTAAGACAAAGGTGACACAAAGACTGTTAATAGCTATAATTGTCGTGATGAGTGTAGAGTGAAGTAGATAGCTCGTTGAACAGTCTGAGGCCAAATATTACCTTTCCCAGCACAGTAAAGATGTCAAGCTATGGCCTTGTACTTCATCAAAGGAATCCTGCAAATAAGAGCAATGCAGCCCGCACGTACTGTTTTTCTGAAGTGGAACTGCAAAGTTGTAACTAGCATTGCTGTTGACTCTATCAAAGGTGCTAGCTAACCTGACAGTTTGACCTTTCTCTTCTGATGACAAACACTTGGAATAAGCACTAGAAGTTAGCTTGACTTGACTTTTTGTGCCTTTTTTTTTTTTTTTCAATTATTCTTTTCCTGCTGCCTTTTGGCTTTTGTGAGGGAAATTGCCCTTTCCTTGCCTTCTCATATCTGCTGTAAAGCAGACTGCAATGAACAAACTTCTGCCCTGAAATTTTATATATAAGATATGCTTGCCAGCAGTTTACTGGCTGCTACTAAGCACAAAATTGGTGTCTTAGGGTATGATCAAGTTTTTACCTTAGCTTCATAAATATTCATTATCTTACATTTTCACTAATTACTCTAGAGCAAGAGAAAATGTTAATTTTTAATCAATAATACAGCATCCTTGAGAACATTTTACAAATTAGGAGTTCATTTAAGTCCCAGCATATGTTGTTAATGTTAGTTGTTACATGCTAATTAGTTTGGATTTTTTTTAATCAGGAGTAGCACTGGAAATGCAAGCTATGGAACTGGCACTGAGCAGAATTTTTTCTAAGAGCTCCCATATAGAGAAAGTAGAATGTAGTTACTTATGGTCTGAGTTTCCTCTATGAAATCTGTTGATAGGGAAATTAACTCCTCTTCCTAATATGGGTTAACCAATTGTATGTGTAATGCTCAGGCATTTCTTCTGATTAGTGATTTCAGCATTTTAAGGCACCATGATTATAAATTGATGGGTTTTTTGAAGGTTAAGTATTTTAAAGCACACAGATTTATTCATGCAGACTTATCAATTACTTTGATATCCTTTGAATTAGCATTAAAGTTCAGGGTCTTTGAACTGAAAGGATGTCATTAATTGCAGGCAAAAGATATGGAGTCCATAATTCCTTTGGATGTAACTGTCATGAATCTTGAAATGTGGCAGGAAGAGTCATTAGCAGAGTGCCATTCACATTGGCTCATCAGAAAGGGAGTTTGATGTGATTGCCTCAAGCAGAGTACAGAAGGTCAGCACGGGCCAATACCCTCAGCTAACAGAAATGCAGAAAGTTCATAGAGCTGCATGACAGCTAGCTCCAGTAATCCTGACTCCTCTGTCTAGATGAGTTGTCTCTCTGGGAGAAACCTATTGTCAACTGCACAACACTCTTGCCATTTAAATTCTTAAAGGGATTTTAATTTTTATTAGGTGACTTTTCTATAATATTCTACATGACTTAACATTCTTTTTTAGGGTAGTAGTAAGGTTCGATTGGAGATTAAGGATCAAGATGATGACCTGCTCCCTATTTGTACATATTTCACTTCCAGTTTTGCCTCTGTGTTTAATGTTCTCCTACTATAGCTCTTGTGTAGTTTCACATACTATTAAAAAGAAAATCTTGAGTCTTTGCAGACTGAAAAGATATGTGACAGGTCAGGAAGGGACATTTCTCCACTTCATTTAGCAGAGCTTGGGCACAAAAATGATGGATGTGTGAGAGAAAGAGCACACCAGTCAACAATTCTCTGTTCTTTTGTACTCCAGCTTATTCTGCTGGTGCAGGATCATGACAGGAGGCACACTCAGATGACTTGAGGCACTTACCCTTCTCCCCTTTGCACCACTGTAGATGGGCAGGCACAATTCTGAGAGCAAATGAGGAGGTGTAGGCTGGCTGAGCCACCAGAGGCAGTGAAACATCAGCGGTGTCCAAAGGATCATTGTCCAACACAAAAACCTCAATTATGTTAGTAGGAAAAGAAATATTGCTTCAAACTTTTGCTATTCATCTAATCTAACACCAAAAAATATGAGATCTGTAGCTGTTTCAGCTTCTTCACTATATTTCAATTACAAAAGTATAACCAGTTCTGTAGTAGACAATGACTACTTTACTCTTAATATGGCTGTTGAAATTATATATCATTTCGTGACTCCTGGTTGACTCTCAGAAGTCATTACGAGGGGTATCTACCTCAGTCTTCTCTGCTTCTTAATCTGTCTATACCACCCTGTTGTCCTATGTTAATGTAAAAGTGAATGCTCCCCAAAATGAGATATAGAGATACTAAATTGACCCGTGTCCTCATTTTCTGGCTGACACAGATTGTGTGTGACTTCACGCCTACAGAGAAGTAAACAGAGGAGATTTTTGAATCTCTGGTTTTTTTTGAATCAGTTATATGGGTTGAACTAGATGATCTCCAGTGGTCCTGTGATTCTGTGATTTCTGTTGTTTCCACAGAACAGATACAATTTCTTCATGTGACGTTTAGTGGTCTCAGCCTCTACAAGAAGATTATTTGAGAGTGAGTTTAAATGAGAAAACCACTTGATTCATAAACATTTCAAATTACTAAATTAATAAATCTGGAAGGACAGAAAAAAGGATGAGAACGGTCTGCATCTAACTGATTAGTAACAAAAATTGGTCTCATGTAAAGGTTACACTGCAGGACAAGGTTTGTTTTTTTTTTTCTTGGGGAAAGAGAGGTTTTCTGTGGTGGTTTTTACTGTGATCGTTACTTATCTTTTTATACAACTGCCTTTTAGGAAGTGTGTGAGATACACTCAGTTCTTCTGGCATGAAAGTTCACGCTTAGCCTCCAGGGCTGTGAAAAGCTTCAGTTAATAGTTATAATGAAAGGTAGGTCACTTACTGCTAGTCATATTTTAAAATTGGTGATACTTTTGGGGAACTACTTTCTGTGCCATTATAAGCAAAGGCACTTTTTCCCCTTTTAATTGGCATTTCAGGTTGCAGCTATATTTTCTCTCATTGTCAAAGTCTTGAGCTTTTATGCTTCCTGTCACAGTGACAAAGTGTTAATGATTTCATTCAACCAGTCAGTCAGTCAAATTAAAACCTCTCACCATCTATATTGTTTGGCTGTCTTGTCCTACTATCTTTCAGTAATACTTTTGATCTCTAATGCTCAGTGACTCATTAGCTTTGACCAAAGTTTAAGTCCAAAGGGTTATTTGGGGTTTTCTTCTTTATTAATTAAGTATATTAGGTCTGTGCCACATCACAGTATCTAATCTACTTCAGTCAGATTTGTAAGTTTTGGTGCTGTGTATGCTCTCAGATTTAAGCCTGCCATGCAAGTTCCAGTCCTACTAGTCACCTCTGAATCAACAGAAGAAAGTTAGAGACTGGAAAAAACATGAAGTCACAAATACTTGTATTTAAAGTAACAGCTTCCCAGATCTTCCATGTTCCTCCTGTTTTATTCTCCTCTGGCATATGAGCTACATTATTTTGATGTAGATATACCTGCATGCAGTTTTTCTGCTAGAAAATGCCATAGTTTTAAAAAATGGTTATCGGTGGCAGCCCTGCCCAACAGGGGATCTCCATCACTTCTTGGTCTTTTGTATCCAGGCTCGAACACATGCAGAATCTGGTATGAGTTATTTGCCACTTATGAGATGCTTTTGCTGGCAAAACACAATCCTTTTATTAAAACATTTACATTTCATAACTGGTGATGTTAACCTGGCTGATTTTGACACAGCTTTTTCATCTGACTTCATTGTAGGCTGGTAGGGAAGATGCAGTAGCCCCATTTTGTGGGACCCAGAGATCATATTATCATCCATCATGAGGGAAGAAAGCAGAGTGAGTGATGAATTGAAAGATTTATATAAAACTGTGTCTGTATGTGGCTATATATGTATAAAGAGTACACAAATCTGGTAAGACCAATGAGTGGTTTAATTTGGTCTGATTTTCGAGTTATCCTGGAAATCCATTGAGCAATGGTTTGGGGGTTGTTTTTTGATGTAGATTAAATCTAAACATAAGTCCAAAGCAAATTGCATATCCATTTATTCCACACAAGGGAAGAAAAATGCATAAATAAGCTTAGAATCAGCTTAGAATTCCTTTAATGTTCACTGTATTACACATGCCTCCTGATATTTAATTTTAAATGATTTGGAGTTGAGTCATAGATTTTGAGCACATATCTCTTCAAAGAGATTATCACTGCTGCTGCATTCCAGAATAAACTGTGATCTAAATAAAGCAAAGTAAAAATGTTCCAGTAACAAAATAAAAACGTATTTAATGTTGTAGTTCCCAAATCTCAGATAATTTTAAATATAATTCTTTTATTTACTGTTTTCTTCACTTAGTATTTTAAAATGTAATAAGTAGTATATAAACTACAAATGTAAATATACAGTTCATTTAATAAAAATGTAATAAAATATTGCACACATTATGTACATATTTTAACTTACTGTAAGTTTATTCAAAAAGCTGCAAGTCAAATTAAAACAACATTCCCAATATTCAGACCAACTCACCTACTTATTTTGAGTGCTGCTTTGATCCAGACCTGTATAATTTGGTTTAAAGTGGAGGTGGGAAGAAACAGATTTGGTTTTGGTATAAGCTTACATGAAAACATGTCTAACTGAAGTGATGCTATAGATGGAAACATTTCAATACAGCAACTAAAACAGGGCACCTTAGTAATGTTTGCTTGGGTTTTTGTTTGGTTTGTTGTCAAATTTGGCTTTGAAGGACAAATCAGTAAGGACTTTCTTTAAAATACATATTGCAAAACAAAATAGAGACACACATGGAGAGACACTAAACATACTGGGACATTAAGTATTTTTCTAGCACGAACTTTATATCAAGGTAAGTCCTCAGGTGGCCCTCCAACTTTGCTTCATGTTTTTTCAAGTACTTTCATCAGGTCTTAGATAACTCGTAGCATGCCTAGGAAGAGCCTTATTGGTGAAGACAGAAATTAGCATAGAAGCACTCAAAGTAGAAATGTCACTGCCTGACATTAATTTTCAAGATCCCAGAAACATTTATTTATTTATTTATTTATTTTCAGGTGTTTCAGCACTTTTAAAGCCACAAAATGATCTCAGGCTATCAAAGGCTGCTTCAGGATTATGTGAGCTCTTTGTAAGAAGAGTCTTTGAGGATCCTTTGCCATTTTTGATCCAAATGTGTAGGTTTCATATTGATTGAATGGAAATTTTCATGAGAAGAAATCTCCTTGTAACATCTTTCTCTTATACCTCTGGATAAAGCTGTACTCCCTAGATTTCAATTAAATCAGCATTGACCTTGCAACTCCCAGTAGAAAACAGAAGAGTACGACTTGTCACTTTTTTCCCTCCTGTTTTCAAGAAGTTGTGCCCTCCAGAACTGTAGGAGCAAATGTTTAAAAATATAACCAAAACACATGATGGAAGTATTTTAAATACAGACTTTATAGTAAAGGTAACCAATTACACAACTCAATGTGCTCCTTCTGGATATAGTTAAAATAATACGGAAGTACATCAAAATTAATTCTTCAGTCCTCAGTTGCACCATTTGCTAACCCCAAGTCTCCCTGCATTTCTGTCTGTGAAGGTGCTGTGCTTCGTGCCAAACTGAATGTAGTAGTGGGGATTATGGGGATAGGGCAGAGCAGTACAGACCGAGCAGAGTGTATCAAAGTAGGTTTTAACTGCCAGCTGAGGAAGCAGGAGTTTGTTTTCTTATAACAACCAGTTGGTATAGTGGACAAGCTATATAGGAGATAGACTGGGACCCTAAGATAAGCAAACCCTGCAAAATTGATATTTTTTTTTTTTTGCCTTCAACTCTGCAAAAGGGCTTGGGTGCATATACAAATCACAGAATATAGTCCTAAAGTGAAACTGATGCTTCCTGAAGGGATGGGGGGATATTTTTACAGAAGTGTAGACATTCCTAAATAGGGAATGGATAAAACACAGACAGTTATAGTTGATTTGAAGGCATTATATCTTCCATGTTATTCTCTACATTTTATTGAGCATGAACTCAAAGATAAATTGCTAAATATTTTGCTTTGTGATTATTCTGACCTTTAAAAATATACTTGTCCTGTAGTTTTAACAGCCTGTATTTTTTTTGTGTGTCTACAGTATGGTACAGATGTTTGACTTTTCTTCTTTTCCCTTCATGAAGGAATTTTGACTTTTTTTTTATTCTGTATTAGAAGTTATGCCATACTGTATTCCAAGAGTACAACAAACCAAACGCCAAAGACAATTCTGTTAGGTTTAATAACATATATGCATTTTAACAGTTGCCTGGTTTTCAGAGGCATCTGTTCCATTACCTTTCCTCCTAAGAAGCAATTTTATAAGGTTATGTAATTCAGAGTGTTGAACTACTGTGCAGAGAGGACTGTTTGTATATTTCAAATATCACTGTGTTTTGGATTTTTTTCTCTCTTTTTTGTACTTTTGTATTTGGAGGAGTACTAAAATCATGTTTGTTATGGATTTCAGGAATTTGCTAGCCTTCCCTTCTATGGGTTCTTCAGTAAAACATGTTTATTCATATGCTCTCTCCCAAGCAACAGAAGTCAGCTCCAAATTCATTCATCCCTTCTATTTATGAATCAAGTAAGGTGTTCTGATTGGCTATTTTTCACCTTTCTTGCAGGCAATTGGTGTATGTAAGAGTGCAGAGGTTTTTTTCTCAGCACTGTCTGCTATAATGATGTGTATTATAGTAGACTGAAAGATCAAAGGCAGGGAGACCTAATAAATTCTTTTCTCTATGAACTCTAATCACATATTTGTCTCCAGTATGTTGATTCTAATATTTTCTGCAGATGCTAAATGGAGACACAAAGAGTTGACATTTGTGTTTAATTTTTCTAAAAATTTTGAGAGTAAACGGGCCTGGTAAGAGCAGGACAACGAGTTAATAGAAATAATGTGATTGGCCCTAAAAACGTGGGACTCCAAAGTTGCCCAGTCACAGCCTGATCTGCTGTGCTTAATCAAAATAGGTCAGTATCTGGGGAAAGAAATGTAAAAGTGGTGGACATTTTTGCCAATTTGGATGTGTTTGTTCAGGTGTTGTTGGCCAATACAAAAAGAGATAGGATATAGTATACACATAACATAAAGTATAAAGCAATTATTGTCTAACTAGCACATAGAAGATAGGTAGGATTTAATGAGCTGTTAGGCTAAGCACCAGTCCATAAGCATTAGCATTAGCTACTAGGCTATGCATGCAGAATGTCCAGCCAGCATGAGCCTGGCAGGGAAGGGTCAGCCTCTGCAGCTCCCGGCACTGACTCCGCAGCGCTGCTGAGCTGCCGTCTGCCACCAGCTCTGTCATCACTGCTGTCACTGGCAGCTCAGACCAGTGACCCAGTGATTCCCAACCCACTTGACCAGCATACATTGCTTTTCCCTTTAGGATTTTATCATTTTCTTTGTTGGTGCACCTTTCCCTCTTGAAAGTTGGCTTACCTTTCCCTTTTGAATCCTTGAGCTACTAGCAAGCCCCATCTCAACAACTGTGCTCCATTTGTATTTTTAATTTTCTTGCCTTTCTACTCTTTCACACAGCTCTTTATTCTAACTTTATAATTTTCTCAGAAATGGGAGGCACAGTTACTCAGTTGGACTGGATCAGAGCTGGGCCTCAAGTTCTGGAAACAAGAGACGGACAGGGCTCCAGGAGATGGAGGGGGTCCTTATAAAGCATCGCTGTCTAATTTTACTAAAACACTTTTGTTGTTGTTGTTGTTAGCATTTGGATTTATACATTTTTGGCTACTCAACCGTTCTGAACATTTTGCTTGTGGAAGGTTAACATTGCATGCTACTTTCCTCCTTACATCAATGTAGGCTGTTCTATATTGACCCAATATTTCCTCTTTGTATATTGACCTTTATTTCTATATTGACCTATTTCATCTTTCACTGACTTTTTGAACCATTAACATTGTTTTCTTTTCACAACCACTTTCAGGTGCATAGTATATTCTGTAGGTTTATAATACAAATTCTATAATCAGGAAGTGTACGTGTTGCATGAATTACAGGAGAAAATAAGTCCTATTTCCATGAGAGCATCTGTGCTTTCATTCACAGCATGACTATGTTATTGTGTTGTATTCATAGAAGCAGTCCTTACAAACTCATATTTATGTAAATGCTAAAAAAAAAAAAACAACAGACCAGACATCAAATGAATTATTTTTTCCAGTGTAGATTTTACATTTGCTCCAAATTCCTTTCTTGAGTGCAGATTGCAAATGTATGTTTGGAATATTCTCTCTTTCAATGGATTTTGTATACTTATGCAAATTACTACTCGAGTTATATAAATTTAGTTTGAGGTCATTTTATGGATAATTTGTTACTTAGTAAAGTAGTTTGTCAGGTTATGAGACATTAATCCTCCAATAGGTCTTTAATTAGAAGAGATGAACTAAATAATTCATAGCAAGATTTGGCCTGAAAACATTTATATTACTCGATTATACCGTTTTACATGCAATGACAAATTGTTTTGGTGTAGTCTGGAAATAGCAGGACTTAATTAATTACTTCCAAGGTTTTAGACATCTGTGATAGTTTTTTTAAAATGCATTAGACTGATAATTCATAGAAGGCTAAAAATAGAGTTTAAGTCCTTGGGGTTAAAAAGCCGAGATGAAAAGAGAGCATTATGCTTGCAGAAAAAAGCAGGAAGCATCTGAAAGAGAAAAGGAGTGGCAGCTAACTGGCATATTCAATTCCCCAAATGCTACTTTTGCAAAACTAAGCTGGAAATCATTAAATACTGAAAATTACACTGGTTTACATTTGAATAAAATGAATGTATACATTACTTGAACACCTTCTCCTCATCTGGCCAGTTAGATGGAAGAGGTGGCTGAGAAAGGAGCCCTGAATAGTCTGAAGAGCCTACAAACAAATTTTTAAAAAGTGAAATGTTTTTCTGTTCTGAAATCACCTTACAGATGAAATCAACTAAATGAGAATAATTTGCTAGACTGGAAAGAGAGTTTCTATTAAAAAAAAAAAATAATTATAAGAATATTTACCAATTTATGCTGTGGAGGAGGGTATTTGTTTACAAATGAGATATCTGCTTGAACACTTGAATTGAGAACTCTAAAAGATTGAAATTCATAGCCCCAAATTTGGAACTAATCCCTGAAAATTGTCTGAGCATGGACAAATACCTTTTTTTTTTTTTTTTTTTTGCACTAACAAGTTGCTGACCTTTCCATGTAGACTTGCAGTTGGAGCATTCATCCAGTGTGCTCATGTTCTGACCTCATTTGCCACTATGGCCTGAGAAGACTCAAATGCACATTACTACCCCACAAGAGGACACCTGCTTTCAGTAAAAGGAGCTGCACCATTGTGCTGAATGCAGCTATGGGAGACCACAAAACAATCAAATGGGATAGTGGTGGAAAAGATAAATCATTTGCAGACTACATGATGGGAAATGGCATTTGAACACCATACAGACAAAAGGGTATTTTTTTCTACGACTGCTTTCTGACTTAGTGCTGTAACTGACTGCTACGTACCTATCAGCAGACCTTCAGGTTATGCCTCTTTAATTTATCAGTATGGATGTAGCTTGTGAGGACAGCTGGATGTTTGTGAAACATCCTCCGTGGATCAAGTTCACAATCTTCTTAAGCTGCAGGTTAAGTGCCTTAGTGCTTGTGCTGTTTTAGACCAGTGTCACTTGAGTTTCAGGTTATCTGTCTCTTCGTGAAAGTACTGAATTGAAAACCCCTGCTGTCCAAACCAGTGGTATCAGGAACAGTGGTACTGAGGACAGTTACGTGTATGAAAACAACGCGAGGTGGCTGAATGGAAATAAGGGAAATAGCAATAGCCACCCAGTAGCTACTACTGCTAGAGAGGACATACCTTGTCTCATTCGTAACAGATTTCACTACTCATTCTTTCCAGTGATCCTAGGAAATCTCAAAATATTTGCCACCTTTGGGATGATTCTAGACCTCTGTAGAAAATTTCGAATGGACCCTTATTAAAGAAGAAAGAGTCTGACATCCACCTCAGAAGCAAAATATCCCTATGTATTATTAAGAGGTAATGATAACAAAGATACAAAGAGGCAGAAGAGAAGGGATGTGTAGAGTCTCAGCAAAACAATGTTGTTATATAAAGAAGGGTAAATAGCTAAAGAGCAGACTTATGGGTTGTGTTTGTCCAATGCAGATATGTAGGTTAAGTTGAGGCTTAATTTTATTCATTTTACATATGAGTAAAGAAATCACATTTCACAGATTCAAAGCAATTGCTTTATTTCATAACCATCCAAAACCAGATGAAATTTTCTTGTTCCATTTTTCAGTCAGAAACACATTTTTACAGAATCTACTTTTAGCAAGTCAGGGCACTTAGCAGGAGTTGCAGCAAACTCTTTCAATTCATTTATCAAAGCATTTGCAGCTCCCATTATAAATCAACAATAGATGTTAACAAAAGGAAGTTAATCTGTATTCTATAAATAAGAAGCTAGAGAACATCAAAGCTACTTGCAAAATCTTGTGTTTCTTTTAAGTTTCATTCAATTTCCCCTCTTTGCATCCATGTGATGAAAGTTTATTTAAGGAGCCCAGCTAAAATATTCAACATAGAGAAAAAAAAAATAAAATAGCCTTCAGAAAGAGAACTAAGAAAAGTACAGCTGAGAGAGAAAGATGTCAGAAAATAGCTTAGCTGTTGGTAGCTGTCATATGCTGCTGAGGCAAAGCCCTGCAGATAGGCTTTAGTTGGCTGCTGCCCTCCTCTGTGTGAGAGGTCACTGCCCTGGGCAACTCCAGCAGCACTGCTGGGAGGAATCACAGGAGCAGCTATCTCCCTGCAGGTTCCACAGCCCAAGTGCCTTCAGGCCAGGGCCTGCCTGAAGCTGAGCTTCAGTTTCAAAATAGCTGATGCTGCCAGTCTAGTTCCTCCCTGTCCATCTGAACAAAATGTGAGCTGTTTGCCTTGCAAGGGCTGCTCTGCTTTTTGCGCGAAGCTTTATGATCATGCTGCAGTCCACTCTGCTGGTTTGAGTTTGTTCTGAAGGAACTGATTGATAGAAGTGATGGTTGATCCTGTGACCCTGGCAATAGAGGCAGCACCAGCGGCTGTGGCATTAAAGCACACATGCCAACATGACACTGAAATAGTTTCTGCCTAAAGTCTTAAAATAAGAAGAGAAGGAGAAAAAAAAAAGGTGAAGTAAGTCTCTTAAGACAAATTGAAAGGTCAGTGAAGAAGTTTGAATATAGCAGAACAGCATGCTCTGCCAAGATGCCCATTGCATGTGAAGAATGCAGGGCAGAGGCAGTGGTGTCAGCAGAACTTGGCAGATGCAGTTCAAGTTTCCTTCCCTACAGTGGAGTCCATAAAACCTGAGATAGGTGGCCTTCCAGGGATAGATTGCCTCTGTCATGTTCTACAGAGCTTTATAATGAAAAGCTCCTTGTGTGTTAATGCATCATAGTTTGCCGCTTAGATTTTTCAGGGATGGAAAACATGGCTGGTTTGCCTGGTTGGAGCAACTAGGTGAATTCAGCCTGTGAAATCGGTTGAACATAAGTTCAGCTGACTTGTATGATTTAAGATTTTTTTAGAGCAATTCTTACAACTGGATAAAATAGATACCATTCAGTTATTTTACTTTGTGTTTGGAAAAAAACCTCTGTACTCAAACCAAAAACTCAGGAGACATCTTCAAAGCATTAGTCTGTGTTGTCCTATATTTCTTAGCCATTCTTATTCATCAGCCACTAAGAATGTTGCTAAAATGAAGAATATAGGCTATTTCTCTGCTACTTAAATAATATTTTTCATTTCTCTTCTTTTTCAAAACATTAGATGCATACAACTATCCCAAGTGTACACTGCAGTCGTGCAATAGATTTCACAGCAAGGAGATAGTGTATAACTGAAGCGAGATTTGCATATCTGACTGCATCCAAGACCAACTATTATGCTGGAAATTGCAAGAAATGCAGAATCCGGCAATGGGTAGGGGGTGAAGAGAGGCTCAGGGGGGAGGACAGAAAGAGAGGCTACGACATGCGGGAGCAGTTACGCTGTCCTGAAGTGTGCATGCAATGCCACCTCAGGTGTGGTGTTTCAGGTATAGGTGGGAATTTGTGCAGTTTATGTCTTCATTGGTGTTTGGTGATGGTTAAATCGTTCATTCCCACAGCAAGGTGGATAAAATGCAGAGCTTTTCTTCTGAAGACCTGATTCCTCAGGAGACTGAGGGCTGCTCCTGCCTGGCAGGAAGGAGGGCTTTGGTTACACTCACTCGAGCTGGCTTATTTCTGGTTGCACCTTCTCCCCAGTGAAGAGTGCAGTGCAGACAGGCTCTGTGAATGCCGCTGTACACCCAGCTTTCCCTCAGCTGCCCTGTGGCACGTTCAGGCAGAGGCACAGGCCTTTCCTCCTGCTACATGTCAGCCATCTCTGGTGTCCTCAGGATCAGCTTGTGCTGTAGCTCACCTCTACATTCTAGGCCCACATGAACGGGAATGAAGCAAAGCCCCCATACTTCTCGGTGGTGGGAGGCTGCAGCTGGGTCACTGGTTGTGCAGAAAGGATTTAAAATCTACTTTTGGGCTGAGTGGGAGGGGATTAGGGTAGCGAGCCTGGCTTAGAGCAGGAATGCAGCCCTGCTGCAGTTGGTCAGTGGGAACTTGCTGACCACACAGGCCATGCTTCCCGTAATGACCAAGAAGGGTGTCCCCAAAAAGTTGAGGGAAGCATGGGCAGTGCTGTGCTCCTCTTGTGGCATGACTGTGGCGTGAGTAAAAGATGATGTGCATCTTTTACTCACGCACTATAGTTTGCTTGCTTTTTAGGAAGTTGCTGCAAATACATGGCTCAGAGTTTGTTAGACTGTATAGATGTGTACAAACACGTCTTGGGCATAGGAATTTGTTGAAGCTCATTTGCTAAAGATAGGGTCGGGGGGAAGGTGCGCAGCAGAGAGCAGGGAGCTGGAGCAAGCAGCAGGCTCGCCTCACTAGGAGAGCAGTGGCGGCCCTGCCCTCACTTCTGTCCCTGCCTGGCATCCACAGCCTCATGAAGGTCCTTGTGCTGCTTTTGAAGCCTGTGTGTTGGGGAATAAAGTGAACATAATGTGTTCAGAGACATGTGCATGTTAATCTTTTAAAAGGAGTTGTATCTTCCATGGAAAACTCATCTGTATTGATGAATCAGAAAAAGCTGAAGACACAGAATTAGTAAATAGACAGCCATTGATATTATCTGAACTGCAGCATTTTCATTTCATCCTGGAGAGCAGTTTGAAGGGTTGTCTCTTATACTTCCTTTTTATAATACCCCATTAACTTTTGGATAGAAATAAATTAAGTGCTAATGCTGCTTTTGTGGAAATACACTGTCCGTGATTACTGGTAGTTAAGGAAATAATTCACTCTGTTCCAGAAACTCTTGACTCTGTCTTCATTTACTGCTGGTTGTCAAAGACAAGAGATGCTGTGTAAAATACCTGCATAATAAAGTAACCTGGGAAACCACTGGTCATACTCAGAAGACACATTCAGAATAGCCTATGTTCACATTATTAGGTATCATACTGTAGCTTCTTGGATCTGGGTATATGCTGAGTCTGGTCACCAATATTCAGTGTTTTAAAAGCTTCATTAGAGTGGAAAAAAAGAGCTAATTTTTAATCTGCCTTCTAGTGCACTTGCAGAAATGTTTCAAAAGTGAAATAAAGCTTTCGAAGCCTGCCTGTACTGAGCCCCTCAAGGTGATGTTTCTTGACAGCTCCTGCCAGACTTCTGCACAGCCAGATCATCTGGTGGATTAAACTTGGTCTGTAATTAGGCACAGTTATATGCCTGGTCTCTGCTACACGGTGGCAGTCATCCAGTATTGAATTTAACCTTTATGAAGCTTCCTGAACTTTGTTTAAAAAACAAATTAAGTAATGCCCTCTTTCCACTTTACCCAAGTGCCAGTATCTTAGACCAGCTTCTATGTACTGAGTCTTCTTCAGTGCCTTTCTGTGTGCTCAAACTGCTGTCTGGCTGAGATGGTGTTATCTGTATAGACCTTCACGAGAATTCCCAGGAGAAGGAGTAAGGAGTATTGGAAAAATGTACAGTAAAGATTTAATGGAAAGTCTTCTGTGCAATCCATGGCCTCTGCCCACCAGGAAAGCAATTTACCTCCTGTTTGATATGACCTTACTCCAGATATTCTGTCACTATAATTCTTCAGCTAGTAATCTTTCTCTCCACAGTATTTGTTTATAACTTTGCATGGGGATCTTTTCTCTCTCTTTGGACTCTGTCATTAAATGCACCGGAAGGTGCTGACAGATGAAGCTCTGTGAAAATATTAATTAGAGATAAGGGGAGATGAAGTTTGCCTCGATGTACAGACCCACCTCCTTTGACTGGCTTGTAAAAAAACTGACTTTTATTCAAAATGCAATAAAAAAAAAAAAAAAAGGTTTAAAAGTCTATGAACAACAATATATGAAACATTCAGTGGTCTCTGGCTTGAAATACCTTCTGCAACCCTCTAGGCCTGTTTGGGATTCCTCTGTTTAAGTGGGGTGTGCCTGGGCCTAGTTTTGGTGTGGAAAGCTCTCCCTGTACGTTGGCATCAGCATAACTGTGTGAAACATAGATTGAATTTGTCTTGTGCTAACATGAATATTGAGTGAAATTGCTAATTTTGTAATTTCTAATACTTTAACAGTGTATTCTGTTATAATATTCAGGTATTCTATCCCTCTACAGTAACTTATTATTACTGTAGCTATGAGACTATCTATGTCTCTCTTTCTGACATTGTTGTATTTATTTTTATCCTTCTGTGATATTAATTCAGTGGTATTGGAGAAATATCAAATATTTGTCTGGTCAGAGCCAAAAGGCAGAGGTCCAGTGTGGCCTGGGCTCCCTCAAGAATGAGTAGGGCAGAAATTTTTGCACAGAAGTCTCAAAGAGAAATGGTCATAACATCTGTGTGGGAGAAGGAAAGGAGCACGAGCAAGGAGCTGTGTCTGCAAAAGGCAGTCTTTACAGGTGACTTGTAAAACTGGCTGTGGTATCTGCTGGAACCAGCTGTCAAAACCTAAAGAATATGTTGGATTTGATGTGGTAGGTTTTCTCTTTTAATGTGTTTTGGGTTTTGTTTGTTTGTTTTTTACTTAATATGATACAGACTTTTCTGGGTGAATGCAAGTAAATGTACTATATACTACACTGTGCTATTTTAAATATGGGTAAAAGGTGATAAATCTGTGGAAAAGGGAAGAGAACTGGTAGAATACATTATATACTATATAAGGATTTTCAGGTAGTAAAGACATGTAAAATGAAAACGTTTTCTTAGGTTTCACTACTTGTCAATCAGACCTCTGCTGTATCCTCCACAGCAGGAGACAGGACAAACCATGCTGGATAGCTTCCTTGAATATAACCTATGAAAAACCTCTTAAATGGAAACCTCCATTCCACAAATGGTCCTTTGCTTATTACATCTTCATAATAAAAGAAAAGCATGTTTTCAAGTTGATTAGATGATTCTTATTATCAAAATGGTAT
Organism: Chloroceryle amazona; assembly: GCA_027560015.1. Classification (NCBI taxonomy): domain Eukaryota; kingdom Metazoa; phylum Chordata; class Aves; order Coraciiformes; family Cerylidae; genus Chloroceryle; species Chloroceryle amazona. The sequence continues at coordinate 77,919 of JANHFX010015366.1, read as the reverse complement.
TTTCAATCAAAAATGACCTTTTCTTACATTTATCAGGAAGGTAGCTTTACAATACATTAAAGTGAGGCTTTTGTGCTGGCACTGAAAAGCTTGCCAGCTTCCACAAAGATGATCTTCAGTTTGTTTGCTCACTGCCACCCTTATTACAGACAGCTGGTTGCTTGATAAGATTTTGGGGAGGGGGAGCTCTCTCACATTTAGGTTCAGTCTTACGGGTCTTTCAGTCTCTGATGCATGGTATTAAATCAGCTTTACAAAGTCTTCAGTCTGCTTAAATTCTGGGCTTGAAGAAGGATGCTTATCCATCCAAGGTTTTTTTAGGTAAAAGCTTATACCGTAAGTATTATGTAGCAGCCTTATTACATGGGATACTGCATGAATGTTATCTTTAGATATTCAATAAGGTGATTTTGTTGAATTATTTTAGAAAAAGTAAATTTGATATTTTCAAGTTTCTTACCTCCACTTTAGTTCTAATTGTTGTTTTCTAGTAATGGCATTTTTATATGAAATAAACTTATGGCTCCTTTTTGAACATTTCTTATCCTGCTGAGCAGCACAGGGAGTATAAATAAGAATTTAACTATGTCAGAATTTGAAAGAGGAAGAAAGAAGTTATAGGAGTTAGGTGCTACTTGAGAAATGCTTTCACCTGCTGTCTTTTATGTTTCATTTTTTTCTGCTTAGTGATATTTTTTTCAGAATTTTTATGCTGGTCCAACATTGCATTTTTCTGTTGTTTTTTGTTGTTGTTAATGATAATGATAAGAAGTGATTATCTTATAATATTGGGGTTTGCTACAAACCATTTAATAGTTCATACTTTCCTGCAGAATTTGAAAGTACTTAAGTATCTGGTTTTTTCTGTAGATCAGTGGGCTTTTAGGTTTTTTTTTTTGGTTTGTGGTTTGTTTTGTTTTTTGGTTTTGGTTTTGTTTTTTTTTGGTGAAAGTGGAAATAAATCAGCATTGGATTTTGTGGTGATGGTGTGTTTTTTTTTCCAAGCTGTAGTTTTTCAATAACCAGTCATTGCAAGACTCCCTTCCAGACACACCAAGACTTGTGTGTCACAGTCATGGCATGTGAATTACATTCTTCTACCTGTTACTATGCAGTGTTCCTTATATTTTCTCCATATACTTTCCTGTATGTGATTACAGCAATCCTAAACAGGACAAAGCTGCCTCATTGTTTTACACTGAGGTTAGGATATATCTTGTCTAAAGCATTCTCAACATAAGAATCAACATGTGAAGCAGCAGTGGTGTAGACACCCCCACCTTTGTAGCGGGTGAAGAGATAAAGGCTGTTCGAGCATGTGGTCAAGATCATCCTAAGGTTAGTGCCAAAAATACAATGCAAGTGTCTGTTTCTCTCCACTGATGACAAAAGATATATAGAAGCTGTCATTCTCTAGGCATGCAAAGTTAAGTGACATTTCTATCAACCATTCCCTCAGTGGTGGGAAGTGCACAGAGATACGGAGTTTGAGAGCATTGTGTACTGGGGGTCAGGAATGCCTCCATGTGTTAAAGTTAATTTCTGTGTGGCTTTTAAGTTGTTTTGGAAGAACAATTGCATGTTTTGAGAAAATGAGGCTTTGCTTTTAGATGGGTGATAATTTTTAGATAGCAGCTGTGCCTTGTGTCTTAATACCTAGGGATGTCAGAAAGAGGAGAGATATTAATCTGTGGGCAGTGGGCAGGTGTAGATAGACAGAGGTTCACAATAAAAGCAATTTATCAAGTGGTTTTACTGGACAAAACATGCAGCTTTTTTGGTAGGTAGTTACCACATAACATTTTGTTGCTGTGATTCATCATAATCTGTGCCTCTATTACATGACTATGGGGGACACAAAGTAGACAATGACTTCTGTTCCTGTGCTCCTGCTGACTGGCAGAGGCTCATAATTTTTTCCATGCTGCTTTTCATGAGCAATTGTGGAGGATCCCATGGGTATTGTACTTTACCTAAGTTATTGTGGACAATCTCTGTCTGGGTTTTCAAAGAATTACAATAGATTTGGAAAAAGCTTGTCTTTTATGCCCTGATTGCTTGATGACCTGACAGAAGAATGCAACCTTTTTGCTATTGTCAATTAGATTATAACTCTTGGAATTATAAAAGACAAGATTCTGTGCTAGTTTAATGTGACCAAGTAGGAAATTAAAGAAACTGTGGGGTTTGGTTGTTTTCTTTTTATTTAAAAGAAAAATGTATCCGTTTAAATTTGTTTGTATGCAGATAAAAATATCCTAGAAGGCAGAGAAAAACTTCTTTAATAAAGAAAGAATTCTGTCATGCAGGTATTGGATAAACAAGCATAATACCTCCACAGGTAAATGTTTTAAATCATTTGAGGGGGAAAAGGAGTACAAACCATGAATTATCTATACTTTTCTACGGTACAAAGTTATCCATGCATATATAATATGAAAGTAGAGTGGAAGTCAGTCTGTATATCTCAATGTTTTTACATAAGGGAATAGTATTCAATGCAGTATAATTAGCCACAATATCCTAAAATTAAAAGAGGGCTTTTTGTCTGAGAGGCTGATGCATTTTGTGATGTCTTTTTTACAGGACAATTTAACAAATTACCTCTCGCATAAAGCATTGAATTTAGTTGATGTTATCATTACAGATACTACTGTCCAGAGGCTTAATTTAGGAAAGTTTTGATGAGACTTCATGGGAAGTTCAAAGCATTTCCTTAAGTATGGTTTACTTCTAAAATCAATTAATGTTGTGCAAGCTCTGTGGTAAAAGCTATTAGACTTTTGAGTTATGTCTTAATTATTTTTTTTCTTATCAAAGTAATTCCAGTGTACAAAAGGGAGCTATTAATACATGAATACAGTGTTGTGTTACAAACTACTGAGAGCTACTGGAACCAGTATATATAAGTTTTTGTAATCTTCTAGGGAATCATTTGAAGATTCTAGGATGGTGCTCAACTTCAGTGTCACAGCATGAATATAGAAGATATATATATGTATGTCAGTGAATTTGTGAAGGTGGAGCAGTCTGATAGTAGTGTAATTTAACACTGAGAAGATAATGCTCAAAAGATAGTTGTTTTCCTCCTTCAGATGCAAAGACCAATGGAGAGTAAGAGTAGAAAAGTAGTTTAATTTGCTCTTAACTTATTCAGATATGTGATTATGTGAATGGGTGGGATAATTTGGTTATTTAGGTGAATTTCTGACTTTATGCAGATAAAAATCCAGTGAGGCAGAAAATAGAAGCTCCATGCTAAATAGAGGCTGTTCTTTTTACTCACAGTTAACTGATTGGAACAAGTGAAAATTAAAAGCAAGCCTGGAATTTAGTGACCCACTAATAAAATGTCTCAATTAAAGTAGCACAAGGGTGGGAGAAGAATTCATTGAGTTCAGGAAATAATATTCAAGGGGGCTGGTACCAGACAAAGAAGGGTCAATTTTCAAACTGTGAAC
>JANHFX010015366.1:57915-73186 GCA_027560015.1 Chloroceryle amazona | reverse complement strand
CTTTGGTTTTGCTTTGGTTTTGCTTTGGTTTTGCTTTGGTTTTGCTTTGGTTTTGCTTTGGTTTTGCTTTGGTTTTGCTTTGGTTTTGTGGGGTTTTGGTTGGTTGGGTTTTTGTTGTTGTTTGCTTGTTTCAAGTTTGGTTTATAGCTAATGCTGAGATAATGCATCCATGTTTAAAAAGATGCCAAGTAAGATTATGAAAGTTACAGAAGTTAGTTGAAAAAGTTATAGAGATATTTTCATTATAACTTCAAGTATACAGTTGCAAGTGGCATAAATAAGAGTGTCTTCTCGTTAAGAGTTTCTACAATATTTCTTTCTTCTATAGGGATCTTTATGAGTCTTTGAGGGAAAAGTTTGAAGATTGCATATCAGCACTTAACATTAAAAAAACCTGTTTTTCTCTCGTAAATTGAATTTGTTCTTTCTTTAGTATTGCCTTTGATTTATACTGTTGATTACAGACATTTGCTTCTTCCCTGTCAAAAGGAAAGGAGACCACTATGTCAATTCAGATAAGTTCCATACGAAGCAGCTGAAAATTTTTGGTGAATCTGAGGTCCGTATTGCACTGTTTGGTTGGGTGGGTTTTTTTGATTGGTGGTTTTGTTGGTTGTTTTTTTGTGTGTGTGTGTGTGTGTATGTTTTTTCATTGGTTTGTGGGTTTGGTTGGTTGGTTGGTTTGGTTAGTTGTTTGGGTTGGGTTTTGTTTGGTTTTGATTTTTTGTGTGTTTTGTTTTTGTTTATTATGGGTTTTGTTTGTTTGCTTTGTTTTTAGTTTGTTTTGTTCTGTTTCAAGGGCTGTGTGTTTCTGTATTTACACTGGGGTGAGTATTTTTCCAAAAGACATGATTTCTGTGCTTGAAATGCCTGTTGAAGATTTCAAAACACAATGGTAACCATCTAAAGTACCACATGTGAAAACAGGATGTCCCCCTGGGAATGTAATGGATACATTTTAGACCCACAGCTTTAGAAAGATCATACTTCTTTCCTACCTTTGCAGTTGCAAGTGGCCAGGAGAACTCTATGTCATTGCCAGGGCTCCATGATGGCTACAGGTCTCTTCTTCTGTATTTAGTGGCAAAAATAAGTAATCATTGGTTAACTGCTGATCCGCACACTTGAGTCTATGTTGTGCAGTAATATTTCTGCTTTCTGTACAACTGTTTTGAGAGGGCTCAAGGAGAACTTACATGCTCCCATCATTCCCCTGTTTCTTGGTCAGTTTGGGTTTATTTTGAAGATCTTGAAGGTCTTTTGAAGGTCTCTCACAACCAGAACAATTTTATGATTCTGTGGGGAACATACACGTGGGGTGAAAACTACGATGTAAGATAGTGCTGATAGTCCCCAAACCCCGTTCCATAACAGTTCTTCTATTCAGCTGCTGTATTCTTAGGACATATAGTCATCTTGGTTTTCTGGCTCTGCTTCAACCCTTGTTGGGAAGGCAAATGCAATTGTCCGGGAGAAAAATGCCCAACTGTATTGCTAGAGCAGGGAGCACATGTTGACAGTATTGCTTTACTCAGTAGAAGGATATAAAAGTCGAGTTGCATGAAGCCATAGCATTAGGTTGTGAGATTAGTATCAACCCACTGTTTTGTTGTTATTGTTTTCTTTAATGATGTGGTTTACCAGTTGTAGATTACATTCCAAGTTGCAGGAACTTGGCAGTGATATCACTTGAATTCTATGAACAGTTACCTGTTACTTATGTATTAACAAAGCCAACAGTTTAGCTTCTCTCCCTCTATGCTTCTGCATTTAACTTTCACTTAATTTAGAAGGGAGGCTTAACAGACAAGGGTTTATAATGGATTTAATAAGTAAGATAATAATTTCCATGACCCAGAGGAGGAGGAAGGTGTAGTTTTGGTTTTATTCATATGCATTTCTAATGCTCTCTTAAGAAGCAATACTTCAGCCAACTATCAAATCTGTATAGCTTTTCCAAGGTAGTAAGTGGAGAGGAGATGCTCTGCAATTAAAGAAACTACTCATGGTGTCTAGTTGATGAAAATTGGTATGATACTTTTCCTCACTTCACACACATCACCTGAGGGGTCTCATCCTTCCAGAGTTCTCTCTTTGAGCTTTTTCTCTGATGTTCTGGCACGAGACTGTGTTAAAGGTTTGATGATTGCGCTTTGCTTTCTGTTGTATTCAGTAGAACTTTTCAAGGAAATAGAATCAAATCTCTGTGAGCTTTCAGGGAAATATCATTTTGATATTGAAGTGCAGAAATCTTCTCTGACCTAAATTTTTGGAAGTGACTAATGCTTTGGGGCACTGCATTTTCTAATGCTTGAGATGAGGTTATGTAGGAGACCTTTTATGGAGAAAGAGCACTAACAATTTGGGAATTGACAAATCTTATGTGTTCTGAGCACGAATATTTGAATATTCGTGCCTAAAAAGAGGTATGGAATACAGTTGCTTCTGTCTAATTCTATAATGAACACTTTTTTCAGTATTGCAAAATTTACTCAATTAGCAACTGGTATAGAAAGATGGGTTGTCATGAATCAAAGCATTAAATTCTATTCGACCTTGGGAAAAAAGTGTGCTTAAAGAGATAATTTATTTGGAAGAGGGATAGAGAGAGGTGGATGTAAGGTTTCTGTACTGCTTGATGGAATAAAATCTGCAGGCTTGCCTCCACACTGAGTGGCTTTGGGTGGTGGTCCAACAAAGCAACTTTCCTAATTGTCTTTGATGTAGCCAGTTTTGAAGATGAGTTTCCTCTCTAAACATGCTCAGGAGCTGGGAAAAGCAGTTACTGTTACTGATTTATTCAACAAGTGAGCCTCACTGATTTTTGGATTTAGTAGCTTTCTGCACTGGTAGTTCACATTTATGACCACTGAAGTAATTATTTATTGTTCATTAAATTGTCATGAGAAAGTTTCTTGTTACTCTTGTGGATATTCTTGAGTATCCAGGCAGCTAATTTGAGGGGATTAAAGCCAGCAACATCAGTTTAAATTGTCTATGTTTTTTTGGTTCTTCCATACTATTGTGTGAAAACAGCTTTTCTTATTTTGAAAGCCTCTCTTTTGCCCGTTGAGTACTAAGTAAGGTTTATAAACCAGTCTGAACTGGAAAATACATAGAATGGAAACAAGCACATCTACTAGTGGGAGATGCTGATGGCCTGACTGAATTTGTACTCAGGGCTATCAGGGGATGCATTCTACAGGATTTAATTCAGCTCACTGGGTTCGAAGAAACGGTAGATAGATGCTAGTGGATATGTTCTGAAGTCATGTTCATTAAGCTACCTTCAATAATAAGATACTGGTAGTTTGTTGCAAGTATTACAGTAAAGCACCTATAAAAACTGTGTCCAAAAACACCTTTTCAGTTAAATCCTTGTTTGAAGTTATGTTGAAATGTTCATAACTTCTGTGAAGCCCCTTTATGTCCATAGAACCAACAGAAAAGAATAAAAAATGAGCTAAGCTAGACAGTTACATCAAAAAATTCACTAGTGGAGAAAAACACCCAAATACACTTGAGCTGATAATAAAATTCTTCTTTCCTTGCATAATTCAATTGTTTAGATCTCTGGCTTATGACTGATCTGTAAAGAATCAGTGCAATAACATTATTCCTAATCAGCAAAACACCATCAGATGTTTTTCAGTATGAGCTAACAAGTAAAGGTTGACTACATTTGCAACAATTAAATGTTACACTATACACTGGATTTATTGTAGAACAACTATAGTAATTTGCACGCACTAAATTTGAAAATATTTGAGAATCTTCTCATTCATTCATGTTTGTGTGTTTTATATAGCTGTGTTAAGGACTAAGCATATGTGCAGCTATGGATGGTTTTAAAATTCCCCTTGAAAACTGTATGGTTATACTTGAGTTTGTAGTTTTCTCCTATACAATACGAGCCATGGGAAGGACAGTTTTTATTGTATCACAACCACTGATCCTGTGAAAGGGCTGTGTCATACTGCATCATGTACATCTGTTAGTTCTCAAAGAGAATCACCATTCAGAATAATCAAGCATACTTAGCAACAAGAACAAGGTCAAAATACTGATTTTTTTTTTTTTTTTTCTTTTCTGCACCTACTTATGGTGCAGTTAGAAAAAATGTCACTTTTTACAATGTGTGCTTTTCTAGTTTGGATCCAGCAGAAGGCATTAAACTGCAATGTTACGGCTGAATATATGCAGTTTTTTACCTGAAAGAAAAAGTCCCCTGTTAAGTACTCAAAGTAAACAGTATTTCTTTTGTTATCTCCTAGGAATTCTATTCATCCTACTCAGGGCTGTAGGTTGTTGGGGTCTTTTTTAGTTCCCTGTAAACTGTACGTTCCTATATTCCCTTCAGTGGCGATGAAATGTATCAGAGCTACAGACTGAAATGCAGAAATTAAAGTAGAACTTGAGGCCAGCATATGTTTGCTGAAAGCACTAAAAGAGATGCCCTTAGCAATGAACAAGAAGATAAGAGGGTGACCAAACCAGGATTTTGTGCATGTCCTTTAAACATGCACTGATGCTATAAAGCTATACAAAGGGAAATAATAAAGGGAATTATTTTACCCCTATCCTTGTCTCCGATAACTGATAAAACACAAGAAAAGGGAAAAATCTGATGACCTGTGCAATGAGGACTGAGGAACTGGGGAAAAGGTTATGACTGATTTGACCCTGGTTACATCAAGAAACCAAGCGGTATGTGAAATCATTGCAAGATGATACCATCTACTCCTTATCATTGCAGATGATAAACAACCAGCTGAAGGCATATTTGAAAGTAAGAACTAGATATTTTGTACTTAATGGGTCAAAGCACTCTGAAAATTTTAAATCAACTTAGTACTACTTTAGTTGCTGTTCTTCTACTTGAAGGACAAAAGGTTTGACAAATGTAAATAAAGAAATAAAATAATAAAATTATTTCCATTCGTGTAAAGTTAATGAAGATGAATCTTAATCTTTGTCCTTTCCCTCTTCCCACTTCCTTTTTTTTTTAAAAAAAAAAACAACAAACAAAGATAAATCACTCATGACATAAGAGAATTATTTCTGACCTTAAAAACAGTGCTTTAGGTATCATTATTTAAATGGTCTGCATTAGATGTTGTAACTACAAGTTTTGATGACTTGGAAGCCTAGGTGTTTGAATGCAAATGTATCAGTGTTCTGGCTATTAAAGCTCAGAAGGGATTATTGCTGTGACATTCTTCAAAGTATTGAATCAAACCAGAAAAAGCAATTAATTGTTCCTTAGTAACTGCAGATCACATGAGGGAAGGGAAATACTGTTTAAGATCCCCAGCTTTCAAGAGGCATGCTAGAATTTGCATGCAAACATTTTCTACAATTGATAGAAAAGTTAACCTGTAATTTTTTCATCTAGTCATGTTCTGTAAAATACCCTTTAGAAGTGACTGTTTCAGAAAGGAAGGGAAAAAATGTGTATAGGAAAATACATAACAAAGCAAAACTAACCCAAACCCTCAAAGAAGGCCTTGAATAAGGTATACTTGGGGATATCATTTCAATGCCAGTGAACCATGACAGTTTAAGCTCTAAATTGGAGCTTGTGGAAGAGGTGTAATTACAGTGGACATTAAGAGTGCATTTCAGTGTACATGAATGCTGCATTACAGATTTGGCAATGAGATTTTTCATAAATATTGATCTTTAAAGCTGGTGGAGGTACAAGTGGCTCCTATTTTCCCCTCTCCTTCCTAGTATCTCTTTCAGCTAGGTTTCTTTTTTTTTTTACTTTTTACTTTATTTTACTATTTACTTTATTTTACTTTTCACCTCATGGAAGATCTGACATGAGGTTTCTGAAATGCATCCAAATTCTGTTCCCGTTACATCAATATCAAAGACAATATAGCATATATTTTACTGTATTTTATATACATTGTGAATATATATAATGAAATATTTAACAGATAAGTAGCAAGTTAGGAAGAGTTCCTTTCTGTGAAGGAATATGAAGAGCTCAAGAGTTGGCTTTACTCAGATCAAGCCAAAGGGAAAAAAAAAAAAAAAAACGGGATAAAGCTGGTGGAAGTCATATACTCATCACCTTTACATATTTTCTGTACTTGTACATTCATTTGAATAAGTTACGGGAAAATTTAGGAACTGCTGAGGACAGGATTTTAGACAAGATAAAGTAGAAATGACTGTAGGAATAAGTAGTTATGAGTGCTCTTTACTGGAGAACAGGCATGAATTGGAATGCCGTTGTTTGAAGTGCTTGCAGCCTCTTTGTAAATTACTTCAGTGATTTTTTTCATCACTATGGAACTGTAATTTTGTTACTTCTGCCCTCTGTTCCAAAGTGCTGAATCATTCTAGAGTGCTCCATTGAAGGGATACTTCCCCAGAATCCTAAATGTTGTGTTGTAATGAGCAGATACGTGAAGTTTGCTATTTTTTCCTGATAATTCATTGGAAATTAATGTTTCTGAGTTAGTTTCCAGATTGTTCAAACCAGATTGTTCAAAAGCAACAAATCCAAGCCACCAGGGCAAGACAGACTAACAAAAGCTATATGACAAGCATGGTGCCAGCTTTACAGTTGCTTTATTTTGCCTTAGCAGCCAATATGCCCTTAACTAGATAGGGTCTATCCATCCAGTACAAATTCTTATACTTTCTGCTCCAGTGGGTTTTGTTGAAAATACTGGCTTCTACTATATGAGTCAGCAGCCTTTATCAATTTTAATATCATGCCTCAGGAATATTGCCACTTTAATAATATGACTTGGCTTGTCAATTCAAATCTTAGGTGTTGTGGTTGGTTTGTTTGTGGGTTTGGTTTTTTGTTTGTTTGGTTTTTAATTTTTATTTTTATTCTATTTTTTAAATTTAAACTCTCATAATGTTGTAAATTATAGGACACCATGAAATTAATGAAACTATGCCTCTTGATTCTTAAATCGTTTAGAAGTTGTGGCTTTTTTTTCCTTGCAATGAGCTGCTTTATTTGACAAGTTTCATTTACTGTATTTAAAGGTGTATCATTGAGAAAATTCTAAATGCAAGTTTAGATGTTCATATTTAAATCACAGTGGGCATATCAATTGGTAAGTGCTCCTGTAGAGTCCATTCTGTAAGGATTTAACTCATGTTGCTGGTGTGTCCTACAATATGTTTTCTATAATCATGTTTTTAAATGACACGTCTTCTAAGCCTACTCATGTGGGAAATAATCTTATTCTGATTTCAACTGCTACCTTAATTCATCGTGCCAGCACCTCCTAATACCAATCATAAGAGCTTTGTTTCCCAGGATGTGCAAAGCCACAACATTTTAACTCCTTGAAATAGCCGTTGGTGTAAAATTTTGCAAGCAATGAACCATAAGAATTTGGGGGATTTGTAGCACTGTTCTCAGCTTTGTATGGCCTTTAGCCACTTACTTGCCTTGCTTTTGTTTTGAAGTTCCTTGAGTGAACAGTGATCTTTCTTCCGGCTCAGCCCACTCCATGTAGATACCTTAAATTAATGACCAAGTGACTGGTATGCAAGAAGCCTGAAGCCAGTTCCTGGTGTAAATCCCTTTGTCAGCGGTGTGATGTTACGTGCTAAAAGCAGCTTTCTGTGCAGGGAAGATTGTACATTTCATTGACTTGGCTTTTCAAAAATAGATGGTGTTATTTCTGTCTTTAAGACCACTTCGAACTCAAGTGGCAAAACAGTTTCTCATTAGTTATATATAAGAACAATAGATTTGATTAAAATAAACATTATAACTAATTTTGTATCATCTTGCATCCAAAAGTTGTACAATCATTCTTTTTAAAGTCTTAAGACTTATTTTTGTCATATCATGTAAAGAAAAAAATCCTTGCATGTATCAACTATTAGTAAAACAAAGTAGTTTTTAAGTGTTTGAAGTGTATTACAATATAAAGGTGGCAGTAGTTTAGTAGGATTAGTGTTGCCTATGGATTGTGGGTACTGAAGTATTATTTTTTGGCTGGCACTGGGACTTCTGTTGTGATGTCTGGAGATTCTTCAGTATGAAGTATGGTTGCGACGCCTCACAGTTCCTCTTGTGTTTCTTTAGGCAAATCTTGCTGTCATTAATGAGTAAAATTCAGAGTAAACCAAACTATTTCCTTCATAAAGATTTTTGGCTCACAGATGGGACAATGCAAACCAAAGTCATGCTGAATGAATAGAAATTCCCAAAACATGCTGATAATTGAGTATACTGCTGAACAGTAGCTTTTGAGCTCACATTTCAGCCTTAATTCCATTTCAGCCTTACTTCATTAGGACAAGGGGCAAGAGATGCAAGCTCGAGCACAGGAAGTCCCACCTCAACATGAGGAAGAACTTATTTACTGTAAGGGTTACAGAGAACTGGAACGGGGTCCCCAGAGACCTTGTGGAATCTTCTTCTCTAGAAACTGTCAATACCCATCTGGATGCATTCCTGTGTAACTGCCCTAGATCCTATGGTCCTGCACGGGTGTTGGACTCAATGATCTCCAGAGGTCACTTCCAACCCCTACCATTCTATGATTCTATGATTCTGGGGAGTGGTGGGGGTGTAGTAAAGGGTGGGGGGGGTTGCTCTTGTTGTCTTGCCTGTTCTATAATTCCCTGTTTTCTTGCCTGTAACCCTCACTGTCTGTACATCAGCAGGTTACTCAGTACAGCATTTTTCTTTACCCCTACGGCCACCAAGGTACCTCCACTGTTTCTGAAGTGATACTCCAGGCTCACAGATGATAACTGGTGGGATAAAACCTTTATCAGCTGTAAAAGAATAGTTTAGGGAGGATATTTACTGTGAAGTATTAACCAGCAAAGGTGGGCACAAAACTCCTGCTTTTGGAAAAGAGTTTTCTAAGACATGTTGCTACTCTAGTGAGTGACAGAGAATTCATACGCTGCAGTTGTTGGGTGTTACTGTCTGCATGCATATGCTGACAGAATAAGGGAAAACAGAAGGAGCTCCAAGGATTTAATTTATAGTATATGCTACAGTTGTAAAATTGTATTATAGTTTTATGTGTTTAGTTTTCTCTAACCTGAAGTTTATAGGGGAAAAAAAATCTAATGAATCCCTATATATCGCTTTCCTTTATCCCAAATTTATGGCTTTAACAGTATTCATTGAGAAGCTGTTTATCTTGGCTCTGTGCATTTTGACATCCAGGACTCGTGTGGCTTAATTTATTTAATCTAGAATGCTTTTGAAAGAAAAACAAATGGCAACTGCAAATACTAAGAAACAGTGTGTGATTCATTATAAAAGCAGGACGGTTTCTTTACTGTGTGGCCTCTTGATCTTTCAATATCTTTAACCTTTCATGAATAAAGTAAACATATAGGTATAATTCTTAGAAATTTACCATAATTCTTAAAAAAATAAATCAAAATGAGGAAATAACTCTTTTTTTTGGTGGGTTTGTGTGTGTGTGTGTATAGATGCACGCACTAATCTCTTAAATACGGACCTTCAATAGATACATGATGTTCTTACATATACGGAGGATAACCTCAGGCTCCTGAAAATAAATCTTTAGAGCTATGCAGGTTTTCTCTGCAGACCTGTGCCCTTTGCCATTTCACAAGCTGTGCTCTGAGTTCAAGAAACAGTGTTTATAACATAATCATACTTGAAAAAGACAATGAGAGAAGAAGGGAACAGAAGGGCTTCTGTAATATATAATTTCTTACAGATGCTTTCTATTTACATACAGATTTATTGTTCTGAGAGTAGGCAGGTGACAGAGGTGACAGGCTTGAGCTGTGGGAAAAGGAAAGTTGTGATAGCTTCTTTGAGGTGGATTTGGGATCTTTTGCTTGTTTTTTTTTCCACAGTGCTCAGCAACTTGATGATCTTAAGTGTTCTTGGTGTCAGAGTCAGCTCTTCCTCCTTTTTCATGATCTTCATTCCAGTCATATTGCAGGAAACCATTTAAGCGATCTCTGTGATATTTACAGTGAAGCTCAATATTGCTCTCCTTAGATACCCATTAAGCATTGGTTCCATAAATTGGTCTCTTCCCTCTGGGCAGAGCTGTTACATGTGGTCCCACGCAGAGCTGAACAGGCGTTTGTATTAATAGAGCGCTGCGTGGTCACTGCTGCCGTGGCTATCTGCTGCTTCAGAGAGAACATCCCGAGATGATGTGATGTGTGTAAATAGCTCCCTGCACTGAAAACAGTTTTCTGTGGATTCAGCCTTCCAGCTCTTTCCTGATCCTAACTACTGTGCTGTGTGCCTTTTCTCTACAGGCTTAAACTTTCTTTATTATGTAATTGCTTACATTCTTGAAGTTTCCAGCCTTGTTTATATGCAGGGAATACTTACTATAACCAAGAAGCACTTGCATTCCTTCCTTCCTAAACCTCAGTTTTGTTCCTCCCTTCAAACCCAGGAAATATATTTCTGAGAGATTCAGACTTCTCATCCATCTCCTTGTCCGCGCAATGCCCTGTATCACTGCTAGACACCTGACCACAAGGAAGCTCTGTTTTCCTTTAGAAAACCCCCATGATTGTTTTAAATTACCATAGTGTCGTGGTTAACAACAGCCAGCAGCACAGCGCCACCCAGCCACTCGCTCACTCCCCCACAGTGGGATGGGGGAGAGAATCAGAAAAAACCTCGTGGGTTGAGATAGAGGTGCTTTAACAGGTAAAGCAAAAGCCACCTGTGCAAGCAAAACAGAACAAGGAATTAATTCACTGCTTCCCATCGGCAGGAGGGAGTTCAGCCATACCCAGGAAAGCCTGACTTCATCACATGTAACAGTTCCTTGGGAAGACAAACACCATCACTCCCAACATCCTACCTTTCCTTCTCCTTCCTCCAGCTTTATATGCTGAACGTGTTGTCATACGGTATGGAATATGGTCAGCTGTCCCAGCTGCGTCCCCTCACAGCTTCTTGGGTACCCCTAGCTTACTTGTTGCAGAGGCAGAGTGAAAAGCAGAGGCGGCCGTGATGCTGTGCAGGTGCTGCTCAGCACTAGCTAAAACGTCCCCATGTTATCAACACTGGTCCGGTCACAAATCCAAAACATAGCATCATATAAGCTGTTATGAAGAACGTTAACTTATCCCAGCGAAAACCAGTGCAGATAGTTAAATAAACTCTATGACCTGTATCAGAAGAACGTTAAGGAGACGTGTCCTTTAACAGCAAGGGGTGCAATTACTTAGGATGGCTAAAATTTTAAGTATTCCTGGTAGAGTGGTCAGGAGGAACTGCAACAGCAAAAAGCATGTCCCTGAGCTCCCCTGCCAAGGAAACATCTCCTACCTTCGCTCTTGGGTAGATTACACTTGTTAGGTCATTTCTAGCTCCCCTGGTCTGTAGACCAAACACCTTGACTATGTGTTTGTCTCTGTCCTGATCTGGAGAGTCTTTAGGAGACTCTGTCTTAAGTGTGATGGCCTTGATGTATGCTAATGTTTTACCACAGAGTAAACACAGCGCTTTGTGACACTGATCGTCCTCTGCATTTCTTTGTGATTTACCTATAGAGGTTCACACTGCCCATTTTAATGCTTTAAGTGGTTCCTGACCTTTTATTCATGACTGTCTGTGCATCTATCACAATGAGGTGTAAATGAACTGTGACTGTCAGTAGCAACATGGAATTTTTTTTAGTAGCAATGTATAGCCCAGCTGATCGCTAATCAGCCGCACAGCCCATTTTACTCCTGTAGATGAGTGCAGAACCACAGCAGTTAGCTGTAGCTATGAATTTTGATTAGAGTAAACACCAAGGGCTCATTTGTTATGGAGATAGGTGAGAGTATAGCAACAGGCAGTGATGGAGGAAAGCAGGGCTGTGCACTGCTAAGAAATGAGACAGTCAAATGATGTTACACTTCACAAATTTTCAGACATGAAATATAGTATGAGGGTTACAAGGCTGGTATATAGCAAGTGCCTGGCATTATCTAGTAGCACTTGGGATGTGTTAGCATTGGGTAACTGAGTGTCTGTGCCTACGCTATTCAAATAAATTTTTGGGGTAATGCCTTTAATAGAAATTAGAGAAAATTCAAAATGCTTTCAATAAAAAGGCATTTACAAACTGCCCATTGGTGTACTCAGCCTGCAGCTGCTGACATATGTCAAAAGAACATCCGATGGCCTGTCACTGAAAAGGAGAATTTTTATTTTAAAGAAGGTAAACACAGAACTGGAAGATTTCTCAAAAAGGAACAATGTTGGGCAGAGATTTTATGATTAGCATAGATAAGATATTTCCATGGCAAGGTTTTATGAATCGGGCATTAAGAGTTTTATTTAGCGACCAACGTTATATTGAAATTTACATACCTAACATTGAAATGAATTCAGTTCACACTGTCACTGAGTGAAGTACTGAGTAAAGCAGAAAAATGAGATATTACATTTTTATGGGAAGTATTTTGTTTTCGTATTTGTATGCAGGAATTGCAAAAATATGCCCCAACTAATGTGCAGAAGTCTATTTTACAAAATACTATTTTAATAAGATAATATAGATACACACTCTCAACTTTACAAAATATTTTATAAAATAGTAAGCAACAGTAATTGTTCTGAGAAATATTCTCATGTTTTATACAGTATATGTTCTCAAAGTAGTTCATTCTCAATCAGTAGGCCCCCGACAGTTTGTTCAGTGTCACAGCAGATACAGCTCTCAAAATACAATGAAATTGTATTTTATGCAGCATCTCTTTGCAGATTTTATTTTTGTAGTTGGTTTGGGGTTTTTTGAGAACACATTGCCCTCGGCAGTGAGATGGTATATGCAATAACAACATTATTTAAATCTCTCTAACTTAACAAGGCATCAGAACCTGAGCTGACATTATCTCCAGTGGCTGATTACATTTCCTGCTGGTGGATTACTGTCAGGACTAAGGGAAGAAACTCTTGGTGGGGCAGATAGAATCTACCAATCAGTTCTGCTGTAATTAATGTAGAATTTACAGCAGAAAATCCAGCTTGTCACTGATGTGTTCAGTAACTCATGCCAAGGCCTCTTTATCAATAATGCTTATCTTTGGAAGGGGCATAGTTAATTTCTTCAAGTAGTCTGTGAATTATTACAGAACTTACAAATCTACTATAAAATCAATACAACTAATTGTAAATTAATAGACTTCTAAGTGTGAAGGAGCATGTAATAATGTAGATGAGTCCTTGAACGAGCACGCCAGTTCTTGTGTCAGGGGTGGGAGCTTCCCACTGTTTTATGTGACATCTTCAAGTGTAAACACATTTCTTTTCCTTTCCCCAACTGATTTAGCCTGTTACCGTAGCAAGTAACAATTCCATTAGCCTCCTACCGTTAAATCGTGGAGTAACTATAATCACAAAAACATCCACCATGCAAGCAAACTAATAGAGCAGCAACTGTCGTCACAGCTTATCTCCATTTTACAGGCATTTTTTCGTGAGTTCACCACAGTTGGTGCAGAAACAAATCCCTTTAAACTGAATCTAATGAAGTAGAATAAAAATTCATGGTTACAATACAGACTAAGGGTTTCTAGATATTCTTGAGTATGGTTGATAGAAAGAAAAAACATTGCTGTTTGTGTTGTTTTCCTTATATTCAGTATTTAGCAGCAAGGCAGTGTTCTATGTGTCAATACCTAGACTGCTCAGGATTGGAGTGGCAGAAGAGAGATTGTCTGATGTCCGGATGCTTCAGATTTCATTCAAAATAAATCATATATGTAGATGTTAATGGGTTTAGCTGTGTTACCGGCAGTAGAACAGAAACAATTTTAAGGCAAACAAACTTTCCTGTTTATTGCTTGCACTATTTTGGCTCTGGGGTAAAACGAACTGCGTTTGCATATGTGTAATAGCCATAGCTGTCTGTGACTTGGCTTTCTTGTTAACTAGCAGTAAATAAAAAGATAGCTTTCATTGCATAACATACTAAGCTTTCGTTTTTCTAAAACCTCAGTTTGGTAAAGCATGAAGTAACTCTGAAGCAAGGTTAGCTTTTACACACAAGTTTTTCTGATTTTAGATTTCAAGGTGTCCTTATCCTCCTCTGAGACTGAAGTCTGGAAACTTGGCAGAAAGCCAGTGATGCCAAAGGCTTATCTTGCAGCACAGCTTCCATCTTCTGGATGCAGTAATACCTGCCAGTATTAATGAATTGAATGGCAGCACCTTCCAGTACCTATGCTCTATTGGTTTGGTTTGTGGGTTTTTTTTAAATAATAGAATCATAAATAGGATGATGATGCAAGGTTTCATAAAGTGTAGTCTATATATTGAATACATGAAGTAGTAGGTCATTTTATGTAGGAGTAATATGCATAGTGTGCCATAGTTTGGAGGAGGGACAGAGTCTTAAGCTTTGTACTGAACTGCTAGAACTAAAATATCTAGAAAGTAGATGCTTTTGCTTTTTTGCTTTTGTTAATTTTCTTAATTCAATTAATGGTAAAATAGGGGATTGTTCTAAGAGCACATTAGGTCACCCAACAGCGGGGTGAACTGGAGGGGCAAAGCACAGCTTGCTGCGCAACAGTACCCAGGAGTAGCAGCAGCAGCAGCAATGTGAGTTCATTCCTAACTGTATCATAAGCTGCCTGACCATTCTGACAGCCACTGAAGTCAAACATTTTGGTAACTCTTTCCAGGATGGATTCTTACAATTTAGTAGTTCTTAATACTAATGCTTTCATACGTTTGTTAAAAGACAACTGTTCGTGTTTCTCACAATAAGATTGTGGTAGAAGTAAGAGGTGCCTTAAAAAGAGTATCTGAACTGTGCTCAATGTCCCCAGTCCTGGTTTGTGGGCTTTTTTTGTTATTCCCTGCAGTGCCCGTATGTGTGAAAGGACAAAGAAAAGCAATGTCCTAGCTATGAGTAATATGGAAACATTAAGCGAAAGGCTGAAGGGAAATTTATTTCTCAAAAGGTCTTACTTTAGTTAGAGATGATAGGAGTTTTAGAAAAGAATGAGTGTTAATGAAGAGCTTTACATAGATTGACAGAGGGTTTGTTTTTGGTGTTGTGTAATCCCTGTCATGTCTATCCCTTCTTCCCCAACTTGGGATAAAGGAAGGGAGTAACAGTGAAATCTGCTGAATGCTGGGTAAGAGTAGAAAACATCTACAGTGTGCCAGCATCAGTCTGTATTCTCATGCCCAGCCATGAGGTCCCAGTAGAGAAGCAGTCTTCTCTAGAGCTGCTGAGCGAGTACCCCAGCCTGCCAAGGGTCCAGCAAGGGGGAGCTCAGTCCCTCTGAGCACATTATCCATTTTTCT